>JBCEWC010017964.1:0-12212 GCA_038996855.1 Solanum aculeatissimum
CAAGCTTTCTTCAATGGAGGCTAAGAGGGTTTTAGAATTTCAAAAATGAATGTAGGAGAGTTTGAATGGATGAATGAGGGTTTAGGAGACCTTAGGGTACCAAAAAGGGGCTTAGGGAAATGTTAAATCACGAAATTACCATTAATAAAACGTAACTTTTTGAGACTAAGCAGAGTCACACGATTGCTACAGTGCCCGTCATACTGTTCACTAGCCGTTCAAATGCACCATTAGACAACACTTAGCCAAATTTTCAGCGCGAACACTCGGAGGACATTCTGGAACACTTGACGAGCACTTTGACGGACCTTTTGAAGGTTGAATGGCCGTATAATTATCCCGTGAGCCTAGAATTAGCCACCTAGACTCATCCATGGCTTGGCCAAGCCACTATCCCACTTGACGGGATAGTACACGGGCCGTCCAAGTGCATACAGACCGTTTAGTGGTCCGTGGCTAAAGAATTATCTCATGGGGTGATTACTGGCTACCCCTAGCTCACTGGAACACCCCACGACAGCCCACACAAACCATGATAAGTTTTACGGACCGTGGTCCTATCCTTGGCCACTTTTCAGATCCTATCTCCAACGTTTTATGAATTTCAGACAGTTCCACTGTTTAGGCCATAACTCCCTCATTCGAACTCTGAATTTAGTGAAACTAGTAGCGTTGCGAAGATAGCTCAAAGAGATTCGATTTTATAAATTGTATCCCACACGGTTAATCCGACATCAAAAGTTATGTTTATTCAAAGTACATTGCCCAAACTGCTCCTCTAGGCCACCAACAAACCCGTTTTGCGTTCAACCACTTAAACTCAACCCGTGGCCACCAAAACTCAAACATGACAAGTAGTACATCATATAAGGCCAACCATAAGGAGTTTTCAAAAAATGTTGGGTTGTTACACTCTTAGTAAGTATGCATAATAGAATTTGAAAGTATGTTTGGCTGCTAAGCCCAAGTATCCATGATTTGAAGTTCAAGTGTCAAGTTTCCGTTTAAAAGAATGTATATATATGTATACGTATTCTTGTGGGATGATAAATTAGTACCGAGAAGGATTGGAGTAGTAAGTGGGCTATCCCAAGGGTCCCACTCCTTTTCCGAAATTATGGGCCTACATAGGTTACTACCGAAATGACCGGGTCGTAAGGTATGCCTTGATATGATATGATATATTATGATATGCTATATTATGTAAATCCTTCTGAAATGACCGGGTCATAAGGAAGGTGGCCATCACACCGAAATGACAGGGTCGTAAGGTGTGATGAAGATTACCTTTGGTAAGTAGTCTTCTCCGATTTAATGGGAGGTTACATTGGGCAAGTTCATGTTGTAGCTCACATGAACTTGGATGTCGGTTATGGTCCCATCCCCTACCTATATGAGCATTATGGCATTTCATGCATCATGACTTTCATGGAATATTGATATATTGTTCCTTCCTATACTCACTTCTATATATGTGCCCTTGCCATGTAGGTTGCTATAGGCTCATGTGCATATGCATTTGCATGCCCACATACTTAGTACTCTATTGTGCTAACCCATACTCTTGTCTACATGCTCTAACCATGTAGGTGCCAGAGAAGACTTCTATATTCCACCGAACGACGTGTGATTACTCTTGATGACTTGTACTAGTGGTGAACCCTTTTGTTCAAGGGCAATAGCCATCCTCCATCCACCTAGCTTTATTATGTCATTTACTTTGTTCATGTATTGAGGGTGAGCCTCAAACTATGTCGAGGTCCCGTTATATCTATGTAGAGGCTTGTTGGACAAATCTAAACTCTTGTACATCGACTTGATATATTGAATATTATGCTTAAGGAAGTTATGCTTATTAGCCTTGATTATGAGAATTGTTATAGATTATACTTATGACTTGAATGTTGGGAATTGCGGTTGACTATGTGCTTATGTGGAAAGTTCCATGATCCCGGTGCGCCCCATAGCTTGATTTCCACTTACCCGTCCCCTTAAAGATAATTGCTATACGTTATGTGAATCCATGCTTATCCCATTACCGATAACATACCCATAGTTTGAGTCCAAAGCCCCGATTCCCTTAGAGCTTATGTATTATGTGTTTAGCTTCCGCGCTTCGTAACCGATGATATGTGTAATGATGCTATGATGACTTGATCGAGGACTTGCAGGTTCTCCTTCGCCATGTCACATCTAGGCCTCTATTCGGGTCGTGACAAGAGAAAAATTTCACTATGTGATTTGAGCCATCCCCGTAGTGTGACATTACTAACCCTTAGCTTTTGTTCCAGTACAATCGTTCGTTGATCCAGTTAGGTTGATTAGACAAGAGGGATCACATTGAATTCTGTTAATTATTCCTTTTTCCTATTCATTATCACCTTAATCCAGTCGATAAGAATTTGGGCAAGTTCTAACGTTGGCCATCATTAAAAAGCATTTACATCGAAGGGCATAATTAATACATACATGCATACTTTTGAAGAATTACGGATAAATCGGATTTTATTTCGTTAGTGCTTCATGGTTCTTACAATCCTAGTTGTGGATTTAGCTATGCATGATCATTGTAGATGAATAAATCATGTTATAGAATAGCATAATTAAACACTTACAATGATGAATTAAAGAAAGAGCAATTTGAATCTTCACAAGAAATCACAATGTTATAGATAAAAAATAATCACAAGATTTTGAGTTCTCAATGTTCTCTCACATTCTTTCTCTCTTCTCTCACGTTGCATACATAAAAAATCTAAAGAACCTATTTATAATAAGTAAATATCAAATCCAAAATGAAATAAGAAAGCTGGAATCGATAGGTAAAACAGGCAAGGTTACGGGTTGTATCAGGAACCACGACCCTACCTGGGCTTCGTATCCTTCAACGCACAATATCTGTTATCAACCTATGAGACTTTCCTATGGGCTGTATTATGACTTACAACCTGTTGGGGGTTTCATCTATTAACTTTGCTGAAATCCTTCAAAACATTGATCCTTTAGGCACGACCTTATCTACGAACTGTCACCAGACCTATGACTCATAAGTGGCCTCTTCTAATAACACTTCAGTATTAAGCATATTTTCTGATCTTCAACCTATGAAACCATATACAACCCGTGAACTATTCTACGACTTGTCTAATACCTCATAGATGTACATCTGAAACTTGGCCCTTCACTGGATCTGACTCACGAATTGACCTGCGGCTTGTGGAGTGAACCACAACCCATAGAATGACTTATAAATCAGCAAAAACTTCAATTCTACAACACTTTGACAAAAATCAACCCAATTCGTGTAATCTTGTAAAAATAACACAAAAACACATTAAACCTACTAACATTGCTTTGAGAACACACAAAATTCTATGTTTTAAGCATCAAAAGTACTATATTTTGGCAGGACATTAATGGCCTCAACTTAAAATTATTGTTTGTCCTCAAGCGACTCAATCTACATATGTAACTATAGCAACATAAACAAACCTCAATCAAATGGCATACATCATCTAAAAATTGGTCTCAGATACCCAACCAAACTCATTAGTGCATATATCAAATAGTTATTAGACAAACTCATGCGAATCAATACAATAGTGCAACTATAATAGATAATGCAATGCTCAAATCAACAATCACCGAGATAGTCTACAATCAACAATGCAAGCCAAGTACCCTCACAGAAAGAAGTACCATCTCTCACTCTGAGTAATAAAAATAGATTCAACACTTGGTACTGACAAGGACTCTGACACTCACAAAGATATTCAAACACTGTGCACAATACCATAGGCTTGCCCCTATACTCATGACTATGACCTTCAACTATTTAGACTAGGACCACTCGAGGACTTTATTGGTTTGTAACGTAGGGTCAAGGGGATTTGATATGATGTTTTTGGAACGTAGTGACTGATGTCGCCCAAACTATACCTCCTTTTTGAAGGTTAAAATGGTCGTTGTCAAGTAAATAACCTAACCAAGGTTAGGGTCAAACCCACAGGGAATATGGTAGACTTTTGATTAATTCAAAGTAGAGTGAGGTGATTAACCTACTTATCTTTCGAAAAGGGGGGGTTTGTATTTGCAAGAAAGTTAAACCAAGACTAATGCAAGTGTTGTGAAATTAGTGGAAGAGTTAATTAGGGTGATGTGTTCCCCATGATTCCCTAACTTGGTATTACCAGATAATTGTAATTTTTTTTGGTGTGTAGATGCAAAACGATAAGTTAAATTTACCATGCCCTTTGATCTGGGTGAGAGGAAAATTTCACTATAGGATTTGATCCATCTCCGTAGTGTGACATTACTAACCCATACCTATTGTCCTAGTACAACCTCTCCTTGATCTAGTTTGGTTGATTATATGATAAAATATCAACCGAATCCTGTTAATTATTCTCTTTTCCTATTCATTACCTCCTTGATCCGACAAGTAACACTAGGAGAGTTCTAACGTTCGACGGACACCATTAAAAATCATGCAAAACGAAGAGAAGTAATTAATATTCATACACACTTTTCAAGAATTATGAATTATCAGGTTTTACTTTGTTTGTTCTTTATGATTTTCACAACCCAAGTTGCAGATTTAGCTACTCATAGTCAGTGTAGATGCAAGAATCATGATATAGAATAACGTAATTAAGCACTTACACAAATGAATTTAGGAACAAGAAATTCAACTCTTTAATAGAAATCACACGTACAAATCAAGAACACAAAATATTTTTTCTCTCTCTAAAATTCCCAAAATCTGTAACTCCTACTAAACTTAATGAAAAATAACCTAAAAGCCTATTTATAATGTCTAAAATACAAAACCAAATCAAACTGGATCGGCACGTTCTACAGGGAACTTCTACGGGCCGTATAATGTTCCATGGCCTATAATCGGGGTTTCATGCTCCTCTTCTGCAAAACTAGAGTGGTCTTCTATGAGACCCATCTATAGGCTGTAGAGGCGTCAAATGGGCGGGTTGGGCTGAAATTGGAGAGATTAAAATGGGCTGCATTAAAAATCGGGTTGGGTCTTGACCCACCCAAATTTACTTTTGGCTAAAATGGGTTAAAATTCAATTTGGGTCATAACCTGCCCAATTTAACCCGTTTAATTTAAGACTAGCAGGGCATTCTCTTGCATCAATTCCTCTCTTTCACAATTGGGCTCAGTTTAGAATTATTTTAAAATGGGTTGAATTCTATTTGGCTGAAAATCAACCCAATTCTAAATTATACTGAACCCAACCCATAAAGTTATGGGCGGGTTGTTTAAGTTTGGGCTTATTTTGCTGCCTCTAATAGGCTGTATAGGATTCAACAACCTGTGAAGGGTTACATTTGATGAATTTTCAACACTTCTCCACTTTCTGATCCTTAGGGTACGACCTCAACTCTACGACTCATAGACTACTTTACGACTTGTATGCATGTTCATAGAGTCCCTTTCAAAACACTTTCCTTCACTAGAATTAGTTACAAAACCATTTTATGGCCCGTGAAATCTTCCACGACTCGTAAAAGGTTTTATGGATCATCAAAATCTGCAATTTTAACACACTTAGCCCAAAAATCGTGCCAACCCTGTAATCCTGTAAAATAAACATAAAAACACATCAAATCTACTAACGTCACTTTGAAAACACACAAAATCCTAAGTTTTAAGCATCAAAAATAATATATTTTGACAGAACATAAGTGACTAATAACCCTCCTTGACACTGTGCTATTTAACACTTTTGCCCTACCAACACTACTATTTTTAACACCATGCTCCCTTTTTCTAATTTCTCATGCTTTTGGGTGCCTTATTATCATTTTAAGCCTATTTCCTTGTAATTTTCACAGTCTTTTTCTTGTTAGCTCATAATTTGGGCATCTATTGATTTTTCTCACACTCGCTTCATATTTTACTTTTTTCCACTATTCTCCTATGATTCCTTTCCCGTTTGGTATGATTCCTCTGTAGTAGCAACCCTTAACATAGGCTTTTGGCCTGAGTTGAGGTGCACAATTGATGTGTTGCAAAAATACAAAACTTTTGTTGCTTAAAACTTAAAATTCTATGTGTTCTCAAAGTGGTGTTAGTAGATTTGATGTGTTTTTATGTTTGTTTTCCAAGATTGCAAGGTTGACATGGTTTTTGGTCAAAGTATGTTGATATAGCAGTTTTTGATGATCCACAAAACCATTTATGGGTCGTGGAATAGGTTTTGTAGCAATTTTCAGTGAAGGGTAACTTTTTGAATAAGACTCTACGAGTATGCAGACAAGCCATAGAACAATCCACAAGCCATAGAGTTGAAGTCGTGCCCTGAGGATAAAAAAGTGGAGAAGTGCTGAAAACCCATAAGAAAAAACCCTCCATGGGCCATAGAATCCTATACAAGCCATAGATAGGTCTCGTAGAAGACAACTCTAGGTTGCGGTGGAAGTTCATAAAATCCTAACATACAAGCCATAGAACATAGTACGAGTCGTAGATTTGCCCGTGGAGTGTGCCGACATAGTTTTCCTATTTTGATTTGGCTTTATATTTTAGACATTATAAATAAGTTTTTAGATTATTTTTCATGAAGTTTTCAGAGAGTTCGCATTAGTTCATAGGTTTTAGTAGTTTTAGAGAGAGAAAAATAACTTTTGTGTTCTTGATTCATATTTTGATTTCTATCGAAGAGTTGGATTTCTTTTTCGTCAATTCCTTCATGTAAGTGCTAAATTATGTTATTCTATATCATGATTCTTGCATCTATACCAATTATGATTAGCTAAATCAACAATTACGGTTGTGGGGTCCATGAAGAACTAACAAGGTAAAATTTGATAATTTGTGATTCTTGGAAGGTGTGTACGAACGTATTAGTTATTTCTATTCACTTTAACTATGTTTTAATGGAAGACCAACGTTAGAATCCACCTAGTGTTACTTGCCAGATCAAGGAGGTAATGAATAGGAAAAGAGAATAATTAACATGATTCAATTGAGTTGTTCTCATCTAATCAACCAAACTGGATTAAGGGGAGGTTGTACTGGGATAATAGGTAAGGCTTAGTAATGTTACACCATCGAGATGAATCAAATCCTGTAGTGAAATTTACCTCTATACTGGATCAATGGTTTAGGTAAACTTAACTTACCATCTTACATCTACACATTAGAAACGATCAAAATTATCTAATAATACCAAGTTAGGGAATCTTGGGGAACACATCACCTAGTTAGCTCTTCTACTAGTTATACAACACTCACATTAGCTTAGTTATTTGTTTTTTCCAATTGCACAAACCCCTATCTCTTGGGAGATAAGTATGTTAATCAACCCAATTTACAATTGAACTATTCTGGAGTATACCATATTCCCTATGGGATTCGATCCTAAACTTGGTTAGGTTATTTACTTGACAGTGACCACTTTAACCTTCAAAAATTGGTGTAGCTTGAGCGATATCAAGTATTTTAGTGTCGTTGCTGGGGAACACAACTAGTCTTTTTTAGTTCAAGTAATTTGGGGATTAATCATCATTTTCCTAATTTTACATTTCTTGTTATTTTTGTTTTATTTTAGCGTGCAGGTATAGTGTATGCACAACTCTCAGAGCCGAGACAATCCCCTGACTCTGTTTGACCTAGAGATCCTAAGGACGTTAAGGAGAATGGCCCAGGATAATGCAAATAATGCTATTGATGACGCGATGAATGCAACAATTAATCCAAATAATGACAACCCACCTCCACTAAATCCACCACCACAGGGTTCGGAAGCCGTAACAAATCAATGGAATCAATATCAACTTGACTCTACGGCGATGGATGTTACGGGAGCTATTGTATTTCCTTTACTGTCGGATGACACTAAGTTTGTCATTTTGAGTGAGTTGCAATAGATATTGTAGAATTGCGGGTTGTTTATGGGCCTACCATCAGAGGATCCATATAACCATCTACACAATGTTGTGTTAGTATGCAAGAACATGATGGGAAACCAAAATATGTCAATGGATGCCGTTGGGCTCCATGTTTTACCATTGTTTCTCACAAGCAACACAACACTTTGGTTATTTGAGCTCCTACACAGTTTAATCACCACTTGGGCAGAACTGCAGAGGGACTTTTTGGAAATGTTCTTCCCAATCTCAAAGAAGTCAAAGTTGAAAGCATAGATCAAAAACTTTGAGCAAGTGTCTTGTGATTCACTCAGTACCACATGGGATAAAATTACTAAATGCTTGAGGAGTGTCCCAAACCATAAAATTATTGATGAAGTCCTAGTGGAGATCTTTTCTAGAGCCTTAGACGAGAATATCCAGGTTGTTGCTGATACTATCATGGGAGGCTCGTTCATAGATCATCCATTTCAGGAGGTCGCATAAAGTATGGCGAGAGTGGTCAAGATGAATCATGCACGGGGGACTAAGGACAAAGCTACTATAAAAAGCTCATTATTAGTCAACACTAGTTCAACGCAGCCAGGAGCAAGTTAAGAAGTGATGCAAGAGCTTGTGCAAATTAATACTAATATGGAGTTATTAATGAAGTAGAACCAATAATGATGAAATGCAATATCCAATCAGCCTCTACAACACCCCATGTATGAGGAACCTTATTATGAGGAGGACACTTGTTTTGTTGGAGATTAGATAATGGGTTTTCAGGACAATGCCTAAGGATCAAATTAGAACTTTTAGCACCAAGGTCAAGGAAACCAAGGTTAGAACTTTGGAAGAGATGGCGCCTTCAAAGATAACAACAGAGGAGGCTACTATGACAAGCATAGGGGACAATATAGAGATGTTGAATGGGGATTCAGAGATGGCTACAAGAATATTTCATATATTCCACTGCACAATCGAGATTTTGGTGCAAGCGTATTCTCGTGTTGAGGAGATGATTGATTGTCTGCTGAAAAAGGCTGACGCTCAGGATGAGACACTAAGGGGAATGAAGTCTGACATCTCCAGTATTAATCAAAAGATTAAGTCTCATTCTGTGGCTATCAATCATCTTGAGCAACAGTTTGGTCAGATGTCAACTCAACTGAACCAGCACCAGAAAGGTACTCTGCCCAACAACACAATTCAAAATCCTAAGAATGAGGGGTAGTGTATGGTAGTCACGACGCATGGTGGAAAACAGACTATTGAACCTCCAATACCAGTTGATGATGATGTTTCCATGAGGATATGATTACGAGTGAGCATCTTGTTGGTGGAGATGTTCGTGCTAAGGATGGGGAGAGTGACATAGCGCCAACGCCATAAAAGGTAAAACCTATTCCTAGGCCTCCTCCTATCTTCCCTTAGTGACTCAAGAAAAAGGAGGTGGAATGTAAATTCAAGAACTTCCTCTCCATGCTGAGACAACTCTCCATCAATATCTCTCAGCTTGAAGCATTAGAGAAGATGTCCCGGTACACGCAGTTTATGAAGGATCTGGTCACAAAGAATTATACTATGAGTCAAGAGCTTTCACAGGAGCTTCAACATTGTATGCAATTTTCCCAAGGTCCTTGGTGCAGAAACAAGAAGACCTTTGAGCATTCACCATTCCCTACACCATAGGTGGCGTTGAATTCGCAAGGGCCTTCTGTGACCTCGGTGCCAGCATAAATTTGATGCCCTTTGTGATTTTTAAGAAACTTGGCCTGGAAGATCCTACCCCGATGAGCATGAGACTATTGATGGCTGATCGAATAGTGAAGGAGTCTGTGGGGATACTGTATGACGTCCTCGTCAAAGTTGACAAATTCATATTCCCCGCAGACTTTCTGATCCTATATTTTGAGGTCGACTTTGGAATTCTAATCATCTTGGGAAGGCCTTTCCTAGCCATTGGGAGAGCCTTAGTGGATATGAAATCATGCCAACTCAAGTTTAGATTGAATGACGAAGAGGTTGTCTTCAACATCTATCAGTCAATAAAGAGGCCAGATGATCTCAATATGAAAGTGTGGGCAATTAATGAAGTCTAAGTAATCAAGGAGTCCATGTCGTGCCATGAAAATAAATCAGGTGCTTCTTGGGAGGCAACCCAAGTTATTTGATCTAATTAGGTAGTTTGTTTTACTTTTAGAAGTGATAGGTAGTTTTTATTTTCAGCATTTTGGTTGTAACGTATGGCCATCAGACTAGTGACATATAGGATAACAATGTATTTTGTGTAGTTTATGTAGGTATAGGACTAAGTCAGCCATTTTGGGCTGAATAGGCAGCAAAGGGTGATTCTACGAGTCGTATATCAATGTACGATCTGTGCACCAATTCATAGAAAATTCCAGTAAGCAAAACTTATGTGCACTCTAGTCCACAAGCCAACTTTACAACCTGTAGAATAAACTATGGGCTATGAATGGGGCTTGTGGGCCCTAGGTAAGTTTTCTAGTTTCTGACCAAGTGTCGAGGGGTTCTACAAAAGCTACTCACAAGTGGTAATTCATTATACGACTCATAAAAAGGGCCATAGGACCCAACCCCAAACTAGGGTTTCTTGCCTCCTATGAAATTTTGATCTACAAGCCGTAGAATACTCTACGACCCATAATCGGGGTCTTGTAGGACTAGTCCCAGTTCTTATGAACCAACCTGGTCAATATATTAAAAAAGAAGTCAAATGAAATTTGACCCCATTCTTTCCAAATATTTTTGAAAATATCCAACCCCATTGTAAATCCCAACTAGTCCGACCAAGCTTTCGACCACCTCTCCTATTTTCAGCCACTTTTCCGGCGAGCATCCAAAGCTAGGGTTTTGACCTCTATTTCAAAACTCCATTAATTTCAACCTTATTTGCATCAATTTCGTTAAGTTCTCAGTTTCACAATACTAGAATTTTCAAATTTGTTTTTCATAATATTGAAATATGATGAGCATGGTGTTCATGATATGATTTGTTCTTATTTTGGCTTGAATTTTGTAATTATTCATGAAATCAATGTGTTTGCCCTTTTTTGAAAGTAAACTTAGTAGCCGAAAAGTGTGTCAATGGTTGTCTTGTGTTTAAAAGTAGTTACTTACCCATAAAGTTGAATGACTTTGATTGATATAGTTGACATGTGATTTCATGAACATGCTGTATGGATGAAATTGTCAGAATAGTGTCGGGCCGTTAGGTTAACATGCTAAATCTCTTTCAATGGGGTTAATTTTATAAATTTGCTTATGGGGATGGGTGTTTACCTAAAATTATATTTAGGTGTGTGTGAGTTACTACTTCGATGCTGATAAAATTGTATAAAGCTCGATATAGGACCCGTGTGATGAACCTAGAAATTGTGGAGTCTAGCCCATAGACTATTCCATGAGCTATACTTACTCCTCGTAGGAAATTCTAGAAACTAAAAAAATAAAAATTTCTATGTTATCATCAGACGAGACCTTCTACGAGTCGTAGATCAATCTACGACTTGTAGATAGGTCTCGTAGGAGCCTACTTGTTTGAGACATGATCTAGAGTCTCATCTATGACCAGTCTATGACTCGTACAATATTCTACGAGTCGTGCCTGGCATTGTAGATTATTTCAGTGGCTTAAAATTTTGGACACTACTTCTACTAAAGACCTTTACGGCTCGTAGTCTTTTCTACGGCTCGTAGTCTTTTCTACGGCTCGTAAAGGGACCCTCATAGACCCCTGTATGCCTAATTCTATTATGATTTTGTTTTTAACTTCTTTATTCATGGGGCTAATCATGTGTGCTAAATGTGTACTTTTCAGGTACCATGGCCCCAAAGCCGAGACATGATGAGATTAGAGCATGCAAGAGCGATTGCGTGATGAGCCCACAGACTCTGAAGTCGCTCCTAAGCCTAATGGCTTAGTAGAGAAGCTTGGCGTCTAGCCAGATTAAGACGTCGAGCCACGACAGACACGACCGACCACCAGACATGCCCGGTCTCTGGCTATTGTGGTCCATCCTCCCCAGTCTGATGAGGTAAGAGACTGGGTCAACAACTATCACGACTCGGATAGGGGCTTAGATGTGACATGGCGAAAGAGGACCCTCAGACCCTCGATCAAGCCATCGTAGCATCATTAAACTCATCATCGGTTAGGAAATACGGAAGCTAAAGCATGTAGTATATAAGCTCTAAGGATTTAGGGATTTGAGACTCAAGCTATGGGGACAATACGGAAAAGGGATAAGCATGCTTGCACATAACACGTAATCATACATCATACATAACCTTCAAATCATAATAATAAACATGGG
>JBCEWC010017965.1:0-12211 GCA_038996855.1 Solanum aculeatissimum
GGTAATCCATGAATCAAACCCACATACCTAGAGATTAGCCAAGAGAATTGAATGAATTTGCAAGAAAGTTGATTTTCTCCAAATTTCTTAAAGCTTTCATCAACTGAGGTCAAGAGGATTGAGAGAATTTTGGTGAGAATTAATGAGTGTTAGAATGAACAAAAGGGGATTAGAGTTTGATTTAGGGGTGTTAAGAGACTTTAGAAAGGCTAAAAGGGGCATAGGATTAGGCTAAATTATGAATTAACCATTAATAAAATGGACTAAATTATAGAAAATAGGGCCTCACAGAACTTCCCAGGTGTCATCCAGAGGCTCACGGACCGTGAGCCTGTCCGTGAGACCGCACTTGGTCTCAGCTTTGGCTTGTACTCTCGGGGGACTTTTTGGACCAACTCACGAGGGGTTTCACGGACCGTGTAGATTAACACGGACCGTGTACTAGTACGTGGAGCATCACTTGGTCCGGAGTCCAGCCCCAAACCTTGGCCAACTCTCTGGACCAACCCACGGGACCCTTCACGGACCGTGAAGTGGTCCGTGGAGTCACACTTGGTTGAAGGCTTGGCCCCAACCCTTAGGAACACACATAGACCAACCCAAGGAGGACACCACGAACCTTGGACCACCAAACGGTCTGTGGTCCTACACTTAGACCCCAATCTGGAACTTATTTCTAGTATAATTCCAATAATGGGCAGTCTAACTGCAAAGGCCATAACTTTCACATCCAAACTCCGAATTAATTGAAACCAGTTGCGTTGCAAAGATAACTCAAAGAGCTTTGATTTGATGTATAATATCCCATACAGTTCATATGGTATAGAAATATATGACCTCTCAAAGTCAGTGTTGCCTACACGGCCTTATAACCTTCCACCAAAACAATCTCCTTGAATCCGGCCACTTAATTACAACCCATGACTACCAAAATTCAACCATAACAAGTTCAACACTAACCTTGACCAACCATTATGAAGTTCAAAAAAATTTTTGGGTCGTTACATCAGTGTATACCAATGCAGCAATAAAGTATAAGCTCAGTGCATACCAATGTAATAATACAGTAAGAATAAGTTCAGTGCATACCAATGCAATAATATAGTAAGAATAAGTTCAGTGCATACCAATGCAATAATATAGTATAAGCTCAGTGCATACCAATGCAATAATAGAGTAAGAATAAGCTCAATGCATACCAATGCAATAATAGAGTACATAAGAGATGGCTCATAAGTAGTGATATGCATGTACAAAGGTCATATAACTACATAGGTTAGGTCAAATACATTGATTATTGCCACAATTCCATTAATAGGCCACCTTAGCATCTCTTTCCCATCAACATCCAATTTCCAACAAGTTTAGACTCCGCAAGTCACAAAAATATGTTCACAATTCCCAAAAATGTCATGAATAACACAAAATTTTTACAAATCCCTTTCAAGGGTATATAAAGTCTCACAATATCATTGTAATGTCCAAAGTACCTCATATCTCAAGTATTCAACTCAACTTATCCATAAGATCACAATCTACTCAAATTTTGACATAACCAGATCCACATATCCATCACAATACTAATATATTAAGCTACTTACTCATGAATCAATCTATACCTTCAATTACCACATATCATACTCAATAACTCAAATGTAGTCCCAAAAAGGTTAGTCAAACCTATCTTAATGCTGAGGCTGCACTCGGATAAGCTTTCAAGCAACTCCAGCCTCCAAATGATCGCTGGATCGCTCAAAAACTATCAAAATCAAATACTACTCATCAAGAGGAGCATTTTGATACCCATATTGGTATGGTTTAGGCTTAGGGGTAAAATGATCAAAATTAGGGTATTTTTTTAAATCTGAAAATTGACTTTAAAATTAGTTTCTACACAAAAAATGGAGTCCGTGAGTGAAAATCTCACTAAAAATGAGTTAAATTGAAGGAGAAATCACCATTTATAGTTTCAAAATCATAGACCAAAAATTTCCAATTTTGGACATTCAAACCCATGAAATTTCAGACAAAATCAAGATAAACAAAATCATGAAAAATAACCAAAATGATGTTAGAAATACTTACCAAAAGATTTCTCCAAAAATCCTCTTCAAAAATCATCTCTCAAAGCTTGAAATATCAAAAATGGAGCAAAAATGATGATTTTACGTCTTTAAAACTGACCCAGCCAAAATGTACTCCACAAGGCAGAGAATTATTCGCGATTGCGGAGAAGAAAATTCCCTATACCTCCACGAAGGTGGAGAACAAAAGGGGGCTGCACCATATACTCCCACACCAATCATTGCCAAAACTCAAAACAGATCCCCGAAACTCATCCGAACTCAGAATTTTACAAACTTTATATGTATCCATACCATAAACAATGATCAAGACTCAAAGGAATCATCGGAATTTGATTCTGAGGTCTCGACAACACATTTACCAATGCAAGTCAATTAAACTAGTTTAAAACTCAAAACACCAAAACTACCCTCGGAAACTCCAAATATTATGAAGAGATAATTTTTAGCATTAATTTCACTATCCAAAACTATTGGGACTATCAAAATTCTGATCTGAGCTTCCGAACTCTGAATGTTGACCAAAGTCAAACATTGGTTTTGGAAACGACTAAAATCACAACTTTGGATTTAAAATTCTTATTTTAACTCCAAATTTGATACTGCAACTTCCTGTAGTTCAGTTTCAACATTCCAAAACTAATGAAATCAACAGATCCCCGATCTGATACCAACAAATTAGAATAATACAAAAACTCACTTTTTCAATAACATAAGCTTCTAAAAAGTGTCAAAACTCATATTTGTCATTTTAAAACTCCAGATTTCAGTTTCAATCATTCAAATAATTCAAAATAGGCCCAAAGCAACTTACAAATGAATAAAACAGTCATTTTCAAAGATAAGGCCAAAAATGACCAACTAGGTCATTGCAGTCACCTGTCTCTACATTGTTAAATAATGTAGGCATAAAGTAAGTGTTAGTACATTTGAATGTACTAAGTATGTGAGCTTGCAATACAACAATAATCATTGAGCGAAAATGATTTTTAAGGTGATAAAGAAGGAAATAAATAGAGCAAGAGTAAAGGAAGAGATATCATTATAATAATATGTTATAAGTAAAGTGATGCATGAAGCATAATAAGTCATACATATGTGAAAATTATCATCATCGACAATAAGACGTACGAGCTATAACATGAAATTCTAGTGTTGCCCTACATCAGAAAAAGGGGAGTCTACTTGTCAAGGTAGAACTCTACTGCACTATATGAATGTCATGAGCTATATGGATCCACTAGAAAACCATATTGGTAAATCATAAATCCTATAGTGGCACGTAGTTATGAGACTAAAAGCTTTATATAAGGACCCCTTAGGTTGAGTTCCCACCTCAAACCTCATTCGATGCTTAGTCAACATCCTACAGAATACATAACATTGACATTAAATGATACTTATCATGATTCATACTTTATACTTGTCATATAATCATAACTTGATCATAATGTCATAATTCATAATTTCATGCATAGGAGTAGCTCATTTCATATTTAGTGTAAAGTGAGAGATGTATTTCCATCATCATTACACCAATCATAAATATAGTAGGATCCTAAGTCTCCCCTTGGGATCTCAGGTCACCTTTAAGAATCCTAAATCTCCTATTCATAACTTGGTGGAAGTCTTGAACTTGCATAGTCATGATTCTGAGTTGAAAATAAGGATAAAAGTATAGGTTCACATTCAAAAAGCTTAAAACCATGAAATTTAGATAGGTCCATGCATAATCATATAATTAAACATCATTTAAATTAAAATTTAAGGAACCCAATCATAATTTTCATAAACTTTAATAGCATACTTAAGAAAATCCATGTAGATTATGTAATCCATGCAATCTTAAGAAATTCATACATATTTGAGTATATAAATGTGAACATTTGAAACCAAATTCATGAACACCCTCATTGTGCATGCTTGAAATTATTGAAGAATAGAAAAATAGGTTGGGCTCCATGGGGTGGAAGCTACACATGGATGAATTCCACATACCTTAATGACATATTTGGAGGAATTGGGATGAATTAAGTTTGAACTTCAATGAGTTTCCTTGTTTGAAGAAGAAAAGAGCCTTGGGAGAGTTTTTGGAGAGTTAATTTGTGACTTGATGGTTAGATTGTGAGAGAAAGGCCTTAAACATGTTAGGGTAATAACAGAAGGGTAATTTAGTCTAAAGACCATCCAAAAATAAAATTAGAAACTACGGAAATCACAAATCATAAAAATTTTACTGGACAGACCCCTAACTCGAAAGGCCTACCATGGCCTGTGGTAGGGGTCGTGGTGGACGTCTTTAGCTTCCTAGGGAAAGCCTCTCCTCCACGTGATCTCCCACAGCTCATGGTGCTCACCACGACTCATGGTGGGCTCTATGGTTAGAGGGACTAACTGGGCAAACCCAAGAGGGGTCTCCATGGGCTCCACCATTGCCCGTGGACCCCCACGTAGAGGTCACCCTTCATGGGACCCTGGACGAAATCCCACCATGAGGCTCCTTCATGACTAGTGGTGACCCACATGGCCCGTGAAGGGTCCAGTAGTGGGTACCTTGAGCTTGGAGTTGGAAATTTTTGGGGGAAACTCCTTAGAAACCTCATTTTTCAACTTTTTGACTTTTGGGACATTACAGATTTCTTCTTCACCCGTTTTATATCCCTCCATATTTCCCCTATTTCCTCCGTGTGTTTACTATCCACCAGCTCCGAATAAGCCTTTTTAACCTTCCCTCTCTCTTACACCACCAATCTCCTTGATGTCAACCAGTGCTACATCTCGAGATGCTTATTAACTTCTAGTTTCTTTCTTAATGCACTTAGTTGTCCTTTTTCACATACTATTTGCATCACCATTACTACCTCAAGTCTCCATTATCATCAACTTCTCTCCATCTCTTGAGCTTTGGCAGGGTCAGGACAACTCATTTAATCATTGGTAAGTCATGCAATCCCTCTCCTTTCTCTTAATCTCTGAAAGTTACCTAAATAAGAAACAAATTGTTTTTTTAAATTTGCCTAAATTTAAAATCTAATAATTTTAACCCACGCCATTAGTTATTAGGTTATACTCCTTTAAGCCAAACATTCTACTGTAACAGAAAATGTTGAAATATGAAGGGAATGGGTAAAAAGTGAAGAGGGGACCCCAAAGGGGGTGTCCTTTTTCTTGATTGTTTTGAGAAAGTTGGGATGAATTAGTAGTACTTGATTTAAAGGTGTCCTTTGGTATTTTTCATGTTATAAAGTTTTGAAACTTCAATCATTACAGCCACGCTCCAACAAAACATTATTCTTCGCTGTAATACGTATTCGGTATTCCTTCCGGGAATTAGGGGCTCCCTCTGACCAACAACTGTTTGCCATCTGCCTTTTATTATGACACAAGTTGGGGAAATAGAAAACATTATGCAAAAAAAGAAAAGTTATTTATTTTCTGTGTTTTGCTGGAATTTAGTTAGTGTAGATGGCAAGGGACATTAGGTAGACGCTGCATTCTTTAAACAGATTATCAAGTGACCTACCATAGATTCAAACCAACAACCTTATAAACAAAATTTTATTTTCAAGTTAAGTTATTATATGTGTTGGCTATTTTTTATTAGAAAAGAAATTTAATAAATTGCTGTAACTTTTCTGTTAAAGAGAAAAGCAATTCTAGTCTGCATTCCATTTATAAGTTAATATACTGCTATACCTAGAGAGTACAACTCAGACTCTTTCATTTCGTAGTATTATTCAATTGAAATTATCCAAAACTTAGCTATTGGGGTATTTGAAAAAAGAGAATTCGAGGCTGATGATTGTTGGAAAATAATTCCGTACAAACACAACCAAGATTTTAAGGGAAATGAGTTGACAAAATATACTCCATCTTTTCTAATTTATTTTACTTGCTTTCATTTCCGGTTCCTTTATTTTTTTAAAAATAATTCTTAAATTTTAACTCTTGATGTGATTTGTTTAATAAAATAATAAGTATTTTACTAGTATATTCTAATCATAAGTATGTTTAATTTAACATATCATAATTTATTTTTTTTGCTTTTTTGAATTCAATGTTAAATTAAGAACACGAAAATAAATTAAAATAGGGTGAGTACTACTTTAATCAAGCCCAAAACATTTTCTATAAATTCTATCATCAATCATCATCAATGAAGGCCACCCTCTTTCTCACAAAAGCTTTAAAAGCTTTCCTTCTTGTGTCCACCTTTAAAGCTAAAAAAAAAAAAAAAAAACTTTATCACTCCATGGAACTGGATGGAGACTCCCAACCTATGTGGTCCCAACCAACCACCACACTCCTCCGTCAACGCTGCCGGCAACCAGCCTCTCCTCCTATCATCAACCCCGTTATTCTCATTCTACTTCTACCCATTCTTGCTCTCGTCATCTTGTTCTTCTTGGTTCCTCCTTTCCTTACACACACTACCCAAATTCTTCGACCTAATTCTGTGAAAAAGGGATGGGACTCTTTTAATATATTGCTTGTAGTGTTTGCTATTCTTTGTGGCATTTTCGCCCGCAAGAATGATGAAAATTCTTCACATTTTGAAAGAAACAGAAATATCTCGACAAGTGATTCTTCAAATTTTAATGATGGATCAGCATCAGCTCATCATGATATGCGGCACCCGGCTTCTGGTGATGGATGGTTTGAGCCTAGCCATGAGAAAGCATATAACCTTGATGTAACTGAAACTGGTGTAAATCGTCTGAGACGAAGCAGCAACTCCTATCCTGATTTGAGACAAGTGCGGCAATGGGAAACCAGTGAGAATCAGTCCCGGTTTTATGATGATTCTATGGCATCTGAGTATGATAGGCACCATCAAAGGAGAAGCGAGAAGCAGAGGGAAGAATTTGACATTAAGGTGATTCCGGTTGACACAGTGGAAATTCGTTCTTCTCCACCTGAACCTCCATCGTCAGAAAAACATCCGAGTACCTCATCGAAGCCACCTCAGGCGAATTTGAAAAGGAGAAGATCCTTTCACAGTGTTCCGCGCAAAGACAAGGCTGAAATGCAGAGTAATGAAGCTGAAGTTGAGCACAACGAAAAGCAAGAGCCTCGACCACCGTCACCTCCGATGTCGCCATCGCTGCCTACGGAGTTATCACCTCCGGTGGATAAGCTTCAGAGGAGAAAAAGTGGAACAAAGGAATTAGCTACAGCTATTGTCTCATTGTACAATCAGAGTAAAAGAAAAAGGAGAACGAAGAAGAGAGATAACTTTGAGAGTGTCTCAGATTCTCCACCACGCGCAGAAAAAGTCCTGCCACCAGCAACGCGGCCTCCGCCGCCGCCTCCACCTCCGCCGCCTCCCCCATCTAACGTTTTCCAGAACCTGTTCAAGAAGAATCGGAAAAGTAAGCGTGTTCATTCCGACCCTTCCAATGTGCCATCACCTCCTCCTCCTCCACCGCCTCCTCCGAATTCAATTTTCAACAATTTATTCAAAACAGGCAGCAAAAGCAAACGATTCCAGCAAACAGCATCATCATCTCCTCCACCTCCTCCACCACTACCTCCACCTTCTTCAATTCTCAATAATTTGTTCAAACATGGAACCAAAAGCAGAAGATTCAAGTCACCAATTTCGACCCCGACACCAACTCCTCCATCTCCACCTCCGCCACAAGCACACGTGTCATCAAGGCGAAGAAAAAGCTCAACGCACTCTCAACCACCAATGCAACCACCGGAACATTCACTGCGACATTCAGCCAGTTGGAGTAAACCTCCATTGCCAACAAAACCAACCACCAGTTACTACGATGATAACTTGAATAGTGGCTCACAATCGCCATTGATACCAATGCCACCTCCTATGCCGCCGTTCAAGATGCGGGAGATGAATTTCGTTCCCTCCGGTGATTTCGTCAGGATACGGACCGCGCACAGCTCTCGCTGCAGCTCGCCGGACCTTGAAGACGTTGATGTTGACGTTGACGATGTGCCCGTCAAACTGCCAATTGACGGTGAAGATTTAACTGGGTCGTCGGTTTCTTGCCCGAGCCCGGATGTGAACATGAAAGCGGACACTTTCATTGCTCGGCTCCGAGATGAGTGGCGATTGGAGAAAATGAATTCACTGCGTGAAAAGAGTACACTGGCCTGAGCCCAGGCCCAATATGAAGAGGCCTACTTGTGGCTCCTCCATTTTTTTCCAACCTATAATTACTTATTATATGGATATTTTATTTATACTATCTACACTAAACTAGTACTACAAAGTATAAGAGTATATAGAGTTCTTATAGAGGTAAATATGATCTGGAGTTGGCTCTGATTGTTTTTTGTTTTCAGTTGGAGCCTTGTAAACATAGAAAAAAGATGTGAAACTTTTTTTTTTTTTTTTTGTTTGGAAGATAATGATTTTTGAAAAAATGCGTTATTGTGGGTATTATGTCTGAATAAATTAATGGTGACAACTCATAATCCATGGTTTTTTCTTTCAAGAATTGCAAAAGATTTTTCATGGTTATCTTAAGCTTTATGAAGCGTTTCTTGCAAGTATCTTATTTGCAAAAACTGGTTTAGGTTTAAAGTTGTGGTTCAAATGTGTTTTCCAAAGATTGTTTCTTAGATGCATAAATGTACACAAGCATGTGGTAATGTTCTCAATTCATATAAGGGGTCACAGGACATTTACATATTATTCGAAACAAAGTAATTAAGAATTGAATAAAAAATTTATTCCACTCGTAAAATGTTAAATCATTAAAACAATACAATTATCATACACATTTTTCCATAAATTTGTCCAAACCAATTAGTTAAATAATTGACATGACTGCAATTGTAATTGTCATTTGTACTACGCGTTGTGCTATAATTGTTATTTGTGCTATAATTGTTATTTGTGCTATATTAGTACTTGACCAAAATGAAACTTTTTTTCCCCTACTATGACAACTAACTTCGAGTAAAATACAAATAAATCCTTTTAAAATATAGCTCATAAGATACATGTTAATTCTCATCAAGGTAGTGGTGACTTATATAGTATTGGCAAATATGCTAAACTTCCTAGAAACTCTCTTATAAATAATTGAGGCAAGAAAATAAAGACAAGACAATGTCAATGTCAGTGACAATGAAAAATTATTGTTGCTGTGTATGTTGAGAGACGAAGGTATTAATTAACTACGTACTCTATTAGCCTTATTTTATGAGAGTGATAAATAAAAGAGAATTGCACCTTTAAGATGTTCGATTGCGTGCCATGTAGCACTAACGTATTGGAACTCCTGGTTCTAATATAATACTCTCTACTTTCCCTTTTCTTTGTCATGCTTGATTTTTTGTACAAAATGATATTCTTATTATTTTGAATCAACCGGCATCAAATGATGTGATTTAGCCCTTTTAACATAATTGAGTAGACGTTTGATCATTCATTCTAAGTTTATAATAAATACAATGTGCATCACATTTTGAAAAATAACACTAATGGATCGACAACTTTTAATATATAGCGGGCACGTAATAATTAATCATGCATAGACCAATACGTCCAAAACTATCCAACTTTAAAAGAGTATCATAAGATCCCATATATACTTTAATTTAGAAGGTGACCATTTCTATATTTATATCTACTTCTTAGTGGTTTCTAACAACAGTTCTCATTGGATAATAAAAGTAGAAAAAGTCACTATAAAAAGTGGACCAAAAATAACCTAACATATACTTTTAGGAGCTGATTTGTTTTGAGCACTCAACTTCAAGTATATATATGTTTATGAACCTGTTAGCTTGCAGACGATGTGGCTCTTTTTCTTTCACAAGTGGAAAAAACAAATTAAAAGAATTATGAACTTTTAAATTAAACTAATTTAAAGAATAAGAAAAAAGCATTTATAGTCCCAGCCCTTCTGGAAATTCTTTTACAAAGAAGCTAGCAACTTATATCATGCTATCAAAGATGACATAGATGGTACAAAACAACCACATAATGAGAAAATAAACAATGCTAAATTCAACTAAAATGCAGAGATTCAATACTTGAAATGCTTTGAAAAAACAGCACCATGGAGATTGGTAAGGATAGGAACTCTTTAAAAATGGTAAATTTTGTCAGGACGAGTCATAGTTTATTCCATGACTCGTAGATGGCCATCTATAGTTCTGGCTTTGAGTTGAGTCAATGAGTCCCATGGACAGGGTCTATGACCCGTAGTGCCAATTACGATCTGTAATCATGGATTCAGACATCAAGTCCCGCAACTCATATTTTGGTCTAATTTCTACGATGTCTGTGTATGACATATAAAAGAGTATGACCTGTAAAACCTTGGTCGTAGACCCAAGCCAGTTTAGTCCCCAGGTTCTACGATAGATAGTCTACGAGCCATAGATTGAACCTTGACCCGTAGATGTGATTTCATGGTTTCGTTTGATAGTTTTAATGAAAGATAGTTTTATCTTTTTTCATCCTTGTTTAATTATAACTCTATCATTTTGGAATTATTTTAAGCCCTTTAACAGTACCTCATAACCCTTTCTCCTAATTGCACTTAGAATCTTTTGAGAGCAAGAGAGGTGGAGAAAAAGGATAGGGTTCCAAGTGTTCAACTATTGTCCTTCTAGTTCAATTGTTCTTCAATTTTCAGGTCTAAGGCTAACACAGTGTTGGACTAAGTTCATCCACATGCCCATTCACTTTACTAAATTGAGTTGAGTTTGAGTTTGAGTTTCTTAGTTCTTTGAATGGTATCCTTGAGTTATCTTTGTTTAAATACGTATTGATGTGTCACAATCCAAAATCTGGGTGTGATGGCATTTACCTAACTCACCAAGGTGAGTCAGCATAAAAATCCAACAACTTAACAATAAGGGTAAAGAGAAAGATAAACAGTCTAATAATATAGATAAGCGGAAGAAAAAAACTACAATCATCCCAAGAACTGGAGTCACATGTACAAGCCTCTAAATGTAGAATACTCAAAAGAAATACAAGTCATGATGTCTAGTCCTCAAGTAGAACATAACATAATAAGGACTCCTCGAAGGGTTGTTGAAGACATAAGCAGCTACCTCACAAGTAATCTAGAAGGTCGATGTAACGACCCAAAAATTTTCAAACTTCTTATTGGTTGGTCTTGGATGATGTTAAACTGATCACGGTTGAATTTTGGTATCCATGGGTTGATTTTAAGTGGCCGGACTCAAAACGGACCTTTTGGTGTCATAGAGAGGTCGTTTGAGCAGTGTACTTTGAGGAATCATAACTTTTGGTACGGGGTGAACTGTGTGGGATTCTATATATAAAATTGAATCTCTTTGAGTTATATTCGCAACGCAACTAGTTTCACTCAATTCGAAGTTCGTATGAGGAAGTTATGGCCAAAATAGTGAGACTGCACGTAATTTGAAGGACGCTGGAAACAAGTTCTGGAAATTGAGTTAAGGGATGGACCACGGACCGTGTGAGGGTCCACGGTCCATGTGTGTGTTCGTGTGATGATACAATGGGTTCAAGGTGGCTAGGGTCCATCCCATGGACCAAGTTAAGTCCCACGGACCACCCTACGGTCCGTGGGACTCCACACGGACTGTGAGGGGGTCCCGTGTGGTGAGGCAGTGTGTTGGCCAGCTTGTGGGGCTGGTCTCTGGGCTAAGTGTGGCTCCACGTACCAGTACACGGTCCGTGTTAAGACACACACACGGTCCATGAGACCCTCCCGTGATGTCATCCAGAACGTCCCCGAGAGTTCAAGCCGAAGACGAGGCCAAGGCAAGACACACGGACAGGTACACGGTCTGTGTACCTGTAGACGGGCACTGTAGCCCTTTTGTGTGGCACTGTGTTTCAGGGGTTAGTCCATTTTATTAATGGTTAATTCATAATTTAATTAATTCCTATTCCCCTTTTAGACTTTCTAAGGTCCCCTAAAAACACCTGTAACCTAATCCTAAACCCTTTTCATCCATTCTAACACTCTCCATTACACTTTGAAATTTCCTAAATTCTTTTGACCTCCATTGATGAAAGCTTGAAGAAATTTGGAGAAGATCATCATTTTTGTGAAATCCTTCAATTCTCTTGGTCAATTTCAAGGTATGTGGGTTTGATTCATGGATTCCTTTTCATCCATGAAGACCCAAGAACCCTCCTC
>JBCEWC010017966.1:0-12211 GCA_038996855.1 Solanum aculeatissimum
GTTTCCAAAACCAATGCAATAGGAGTAGCTCATCTACATAGCATATCATATCATGCCTTATCATAACATATCATATCGAGATGGTGTAAACACCCATAACTTGCTCAAAGGGCCATAACATATACTTTATGTGATCACATTTAGTCAATTCCCATACCTTTGTCAAAGTCAAGTCATATCATAATATGAGGGTCAAGCCCTTATCAAGAATTTCATCAAATCAAGCCTTTCATGCTCATGAATACAATGCATGGATGACCAAGAGTAGCATGGGTACTGGATACCAACATTTAAACCATCAATACAATAAGTTTCTACCCAAGCATAATGAAATCATCAATTTAAATCAAAATTCTTAATACCCATACTTGAATTTAAGAACCAACGGGACATGCATTTTGATTCATCATGAAATCAATGGAAATCATATCAATTAGAGGATCAATCCACTTTGAAATTAATAAATTAACACAACCCACACTTCAATTTCAAGTAAACCATTTATAATGTTAAATACCCATTTTTAAGAAATCAAAATTTCATCAAATTAAAGAAAAAGGTTTTTGGGTCTTCATGGTTGAAAGAAAAACCATGAATCAAGCCCACATACATTGAATTAATCAAGAGGAACAAGAAGATTCTGAAGAAGAATTGTTTTTCCCCAAATTTTCAAGCTTGCCTTCAATGGAGGTTGAGAGAAAATTGAGAGAAATTTTGAAGAGGTTCAAGATATTGAATGAATTAAGAGAGATTAGGGTTTAATTTAGGGGTTTTAGGAGAGTTTAGGAAGTCTAAAATGACCCTAGGATCAATTAAAATTATAATTACACCATTAATGAAACAGAGAAGATAATTGGAAACTAGAGACGCAGGACAACTACATGGACCATACAACGGTCCACGGTCCATGAACTCGACCGTGTGGCTACACTTGGTCACGACCCTAGCTTGCAAATCTTGGGAACTTTTTGGACCACTCCATAGACTGGCTCATGGGCCGTGAAGCATCACACAGACTAGGAACTAGTCCGTGGAGCCTCACTTGGCTCAGAGTCCTGGCCCAAGGTCCAAGAAACTCTCTGGACCACTCCACGAGTGCTCTCACAGGCCGTGAGGCATCACACGGACCATGAAGTGGTCCGTGGAGCCTCACTTGGTTCGGGTCCTTGGACCATCATCAAGGAAACACACTGGATCACCCCATGGACTGGCCCATGGGTCGTGAACCCACAAAGTCCGTGGTCCTTCCGTGTGGCCCTGACTTAGCCAATATTGCCTTTCCTTTTCCAGTACGCTCTCGTGCACAGATAGTCTTACCTCAAAATCCATAACTTCAACATATGAACTCTAATTCATGTGAAACCAATTACGTTGCGAAGATAACTCAAAGAGCTTTAATCTAATAGGTTGTGGCCCATAGAGTACATCCCGTACCAAAAGATATGGCCATTCACAGTCAGCTCTGCCACACGACTTCATGCAAAACCCAACCAACTCGATTCCTTGAAATGTGGAAACTTAAGCTACACCTATTACCATCAATAACCACCCATAATAACTTCAAAACATACCTTGATTAACCACTATGAAGTTAAAAATTTTTCAGGTCGTAACACCTACACGAGCGAATCATGGAGCGAATCATAGAGGAAGCACACAACTCTAAATATTTGATGCAACTAAGCTTAACTAAGATGTACCATGACTTTATAGAAGTCTATTGGTGGAGTGAAATGAAAAGAAACTTTGTAGATTTCATTTCCAAGTGCCCAAACTGCCAACAAGAAAATATTGAGCACCAAAGGCCATGTGGAGTAGCTCAAAATTTTAAAATTCTAGAGTGGAAGTGGGAGATGATCAATATGGATTTCATCACGGGCTCACCAAGGTCTTGCAGATAGTATAATTCAATTTGGGTGATTGTTGATAGGATGAAGAAATTTACACACTTTTTAGAAGTAAAGACGACTGACACCACATAAAATTATGCTCGACTATACATAAAATAGATTGTTAGATTGTATGGAGTTCCATTGTCTATCATCGCAAATAGTGGATCGTAATTCACTACTTAGTTTTTGAGATCTTTCTAGAAGGGCTTGGGTTGGAAGGTGAACCTTAGCACTGCCTTCCACCCACAGACTGATTGTTAGGCAGAGCACATAATTCAAAGTTTGAAGGATATGTTGAAGGTCTATGTCATTGACTTCAAGGGTAATTGGGATGACCACTTTCCTTTGATTGAGTTTTCCTGGATTGACAGTTTTCATTCGAGTATTCGATGGCTCCATTTAAGGCACTTTATGGGAGGAGATGCGGATCACCGATTGATTAGTTTGAGGTGGGTGAGGTGGAGTTGATTGGAACAGACCTGGATCACTAAGCTATGGAGAAGGGGCAGATCATACAAGAGAGATTGAAGACTGCACAGAGTCGATAAAAATCTTACACTGATGTTAGAAGAATAGACTTAGAGTTTGAGGTAAATGATTAGGTATATTTGAAAGTGTCACCTATGAAGGGTGTGATGCAATTTGTAAAGAAGAGATAATTGAGTCGAAAGTACATTGTTCCTTATCAGATTATGAAGAGAGTGTGTAATGTAGCTTGTGAGTTGGAGCTACCCTAAGATTTAGAGGCCATCCATCCAGTCTTCCACATATCCATGCTTAAGAAGTGTTTGAGATATCCGCAGTTGGTTGTGGCTCTCAAAAGTATTAGAGTGAAGGACATCTTGAGTTATGAGGAGACTCCTGTTCAAATCCGTGATTGTCAGTTTTACAAGTTGAGAACCAAAGAGATTGCATCTATCAAAGTGTTGTGGAGAAACCAATTTGTAGAAGAACCTACTTGGGAAGCTGAAGAGGATATGAAGGATAGGTACACACATTTATTCCTATCTGCTGGTTATAAGAGAGTTGATGGCAACGATCTGTTCCTATTCCTTGAGTTTCTTTCTATTCTGAATTTTAATGGTGATAGTGTCCTAGAGTATAATTAATGAACTATTTGATATGTTGATTGATTACTTGCTTAATTACCTAATATATTGATTGCATGAGTGATTTATGAACTGTTTGATTGTTAGAGTCCATGATAGAATTCGTGCCTTGACTAGGTTCCAAGATTACTCTTCATTCGAAGACGAATGATCCCAAGGGGGAGATAATATAACACCCCCTAATTCATTCTACCCAGTATGAGTAAATTCCCAAGAGAAGCTAAATAAAATGACTTAGAAAAGCTACTTGAAGAAACTACGAAAGGTCATCTATGATCCATGGAGTGATTTATGACCCATAGATTGGACCTCGTAGTTAAAAGTATCTTAGGAAATTTTCCTAAGTCTGAGGCCTATGTACGAGTCTTTTACAGATAGTACTTCAATCCACGAGCTATAGAATGGGTTTCATGGGTTGTTGTTTTGCAAAATCAACTTTTTGGATCCTGAACCACAATTAACAAGATGGCTCGTGGTTCATTTTACCGCCTGTAACAACCTGGCCCAACATTGTAAAATGTTTTCTTCTCTTGGGACTAGCCCATCACGGATTTGTCCCTTTGGGTTCACCCCAAAAGGTGCCTCACAGTATTTAGACTAGTCATTTGCTTAAATAGCCCAAGGCTCTCTATCTCTTTTCTGATATGAAATTTCCCTAAGTGATCCAACCGTTATGTATTATCGTCCCTGAATTTACCCTCGTAGAAAGGGGTTCCTAAGATCCCAGGTCTAATTTCCTGTAACTCAATTTTTGGGCACCTCCCATCCACGAGAGGCCACTAAGTGCCCATAAGTGGAACCACAACCCGTAGACAGGGTTTCTGGTTCCTTTCGATAGTTTTAACAGGGGTATGCTTGAATTTTCATACCCTTTTTAGTTAAAAACCTAAATGGTTTAGGGAGAATTTAGACCCCATATCAGTACCCTAAGTGTATTATTATTCATTCTACACTTAGAAATCTGGAGAGCATCGAGGAAGGAAGAAAAGCTAGGATTCCATGCACACAAGAGAAAATTGTCTGAGAGTTGATTATTCTTCTAACTTCTAGGTATGTAAGGCTACTTAAAGAGTTGGATTGAGTTTTTTCATGTGCCCTTTTATCAACTTGAGTCAAATTTATGAATTAGGATTGAGTATTGAAAATCCCATAATCCTAATCTCTGAGTTGCTCATATTTATTTTGAGTTTTCATGCATAATTATGAATGAATTAGTCAGTTGCTTACTGGTCATATGAAATTAGAGTATTAAATTGTGTTTGACATCATGAACCCTAAATTGCACCATCCTATGTAATCCTTGTTGCATTAACTAAATTGAGATCATAATTTCGATTATTTGAGTTAAGCATGAGTAGTATATTACTTGTTCACACATATATAAAATAGGAGCCTTACATGTTTTATATGATGAGCATGATTGAGTGGAGTTTAAATGACCATTTGAGTTTGAGTTAGAGTCTTGATTGCATACATGATGGTGATCCTGATTCGTTGAATTACTTAGTGATTGAGTTAAGTTTGATTGGAGACAATATAAAGAAATTAGATTGAGCTGATTAGCATGAGCATGTTTTAGTCTTAGGAGGAGTATTGAGAACTAATATGAGAGCGAGTAGATAACTACTCTAACCCATAAATAACGTTCCCAATGTAGGATAGTTGATCCATCAATTCGGGCAACTCATGTGCTAAAACGATGGACATTTACTTTTGATCCAAGAGATGTTTGATCATCCCTTCCTTTGAAAAGTATTGGATGGGCGTGGCAACGACGTAACCATCATTGTGCATCATCAAACTAAAGGTGGTGGAATTGGATGTGGATTAAGAGAAAATCTCAAGAAACACTTGATATAGCATATAATATTTTAAACCAAGTTGAATAAACTGAGTCTATTTTAAAAGCATAATTTTATTTATAAACTTACATATGCATTGAGTTGAGTCATGGATTGTTAAGTTGATTGATTTAGGTTTGAGTTTTATTATTTCTTGAGCTATTTTACATATAAGTATATTCTATGTGCTGACGTCTATTTGTTCCTGCATCGTTAATGATGCAGATATAGGTAATAAAGGTCTTCAACAAGCGCTTCGTTCAAGTCCAGATCTTGCTTCCATACTTTGTGAGCCCTCATTGCTATCTGGAGGAGACCTTTTCCCTTATTGAATATTTTTACTTACTTTGATTGGGTAGCCATGACATGTCATGGTACCTTCTAGACAGTATAGATAGAGGTAGACTATATTTGGGATTGTTGATGTTGATGTTGTCTGACTAGTTTCTTTTCTACTAGTCTTGATTTGTTTTGAGTTTGATTTTCTAATTGTACTGACAGTCTTTTATTTGAGTACTTTCTTCTGTTGTTGAGTATGATGTGACGATGAGGCTAGGTGGTTCTCTTGGGGGATCAACAATTGTTCTCCAAGTGCCAGTCACACCAAGGGTATCCTCCCAGGGCATGACAATATAAGCCTTTAGCATTATAGAAATCTACCATATTATTAATTAATTTTTCTCTTTAGCTTAGCTAAATTAAAGAGACAATTTTGAGAAGTCTTAATAAGTTTCATTTTTCATCAACTAAGAACACTTTCAAATTATTTTCGATATGAAAATAATCTCCTACTTGAATAGCTATAATCATATGAGTGATATTATAAAATTTTAAAAGTTCCATAGTGTTCATTTTTTAAAACTAGTTAAACTATGGCAACAAAGAGTTTCAAAATGGAAAGTTGCCTTCAAAATAGGAGAAAATTATTTAAATCATAACTTATTATGTTGATTATTTATATCTTGATAAAGCTCCAAAGTAGAAATAACTATTTTATATTTTGGATTTCAATCCGAATTCTAATCAATATTGAATTTATATTTAAAACTAGATACATGTAGGAGATAAATATAGTGAAGAAGATGATGAAAAAGCCAAATAAGAGGAGTAATAATATTACTTTTTTTATTATTATAAAATCAAGAAGACAAAAAAGAAGATAATGAAGACCAAGGAGAAGAAAAGAAGGCAATGAATAAGTGACTGAACATTAGGATAGAAACTATAAGTTACTTAAAAAGACCTGATTTTTATTTTGTCCAAGAGTGCTATTTGATGTATTAATTATATCTTTTCAGTATTAATTAATATTTTTCCAACGAGTCAATAATTCTTTTAAGTCTGTAGTAATGATTTAGAACTAGAAATACAACAATGACAATTGTATCAACTTAAATATCAAATAATAGTAACTAACATATTTAAAAAAATTTATACACATGAAAAGAAAAAAGCTTAAGAATAACCCCCAACAATTTCATATTAAAATTATAATAATATAATTACATTTTCTTTAGTTTATAATTTATTCAACTATTGTGTTGTGTAACTTCAAAAATCAAAGGTAAAATTTACATATTTTTACTCAATTTTTCATGTATATATTCTATTCCATGTACTTATAAAGCTTATGTATCCTATGGTATGAAACCTAACTTGATTGCCTTCTCATGCTTCCCTACCTCTTCCTATTATAGAAAATAACACACTGAGAAGTAGAGCCTTCACGTATCCCACAATAGTAGCCCTAAAAATCAATACATAAATTCCATGGTAGTCTCGTGGGCCATATGAGTGTTTAATAGATTTGACAATTACATAAAAGTTGAAATTGTTACATAGCTCCTGATTTCTCATTTTGATCCACTATTAATTATATTTTTTCACAAAAATCATGTTCATCATAATCATCATATGTGGCTACACTATTAAATTATCTTCATATTTGATACCTTCCCATTATCCAAACACCTCACCAGGAGGTACAACAAATGTTCCTCTCAAATGTACCTCCTCAGATGCAACTACTTCTCAAAACGTTGAGCAAGTTCTCTATGAAATTTATCCCTTGATACACCTTTTGTTTTTGTGTGGAACATCATTGAGGAAAAACCCTATAAACCACCTAATTGCACATGCACCATCTTTACAAGAAGTGAAATGCTATTGCTATTTAGGATCACTAATAATATTGATGGTCGATTTGTCGAGACATTCAAAGAATTTCTTAAACCAACAATGTTTCTTTCACTCCTCATAATTCATTTCTTTCATATTTGGATAATTATAAAATTCTTCATCACTTTCATCATCAAACACATCTAATTTATTAGATGATCAATCATTGTTATGCAATTTAAACTTCTCAACAGTTGGACCACAAGTACTATTCTTGTTTCACCAAGATTCTAAAATGGGATTCTAAGGAATTCATGGTATCTTTCCAGTACTTTATTCACCCCTTTTATCAAACTTCGAAGAACAACAAGCCACTCATCATTTTGATTAGAGTTAATGCAAAAATCATCAACACCAGTATATCTATCCTCATCCACAAACATTTTGGAAATAGATTTATACTTTGCTAAGATATTACAATTTTTTTCAACCCTTTTATTCATGTTGGAGTTCATATTTGAATGAACTCTAAAATTATAGGGAAAATCAAACAAAGAAGAGTGAGAATGGAACTGTCTAGCCTCACTACATTGGCTTTTATATCTTTTTGTGTGTTGTTTCAGAATGTTAGTTCATAAGACCACAAATAGTAACCTATTTGAAAATTTAAAAATATAGTGCTTAGTCTACAATGTATTTTACAAACTAGGAATACCAGTTATATGAAAATTTGAGGCAAAAAGGAAAATAATATGTATAACAAATTGTAAATCAAAAGAAATATCCATATTCTTCGTTGATTTTCTTTTTGAGGTTAGCTATAGAAAATGATAAGAGTTTATAAAATCATTCATATCTTTATATGATTTAACTTTTAGGTTAGATAAATGAAAGAATAAGAGTTTTTAAAATCATCCATATACATATTTGATTTACTTTTTTTAGGTTAGGAAAATGAAAGGATAAGAGTTTATGAAATCATCTATATCCTTATCTGGTTTAACATTGTATATTAGATAATTTAAAGGATAGGAGTTTATGAAATGATCCATATCCTTATCAAATTTCAAGATCAAAACCAAGGCCATGATGGCTTGACCCCATATTTAAAGTCATGATGGCACCTACTAAAATCCACCAGTAGGTAAGTCTAACCCATAGCCCGTAACCATAGACAATTAACTATTATGCAGAAGAAAATGATAACAAACAACAAGCTAACAAATGAGGAGAAAGAGAAGACCAAAGAACTAATACAAAACCACCCTCCCCATGCCCTAGCGTTAGTAAGTAATTAAGAATTTAATAAAAATAGGAGTACTAGGCTTTTAAAAATACTCTGTCAATACAAGCTATCTCTGAATACAACATAAATACTAGCTTAGCAAAAAGTAGATGAAAATAGGTAACTGTGGATGCCAGGAGCTCACCCTAATGGTCTCCCCCTTCAAAATTCTCTCTACCACCTAACATGCCTCGCGTGGATCCACCTCAAGCACCCTGCTGACCACCCCTATGGTCCTGACTCTGGTCCGTGCCTCTAGCTACATGTGGTGTTGCTCGAGCTAATTGAGTCGTCTAAGAAGTGAAAAGCCTTGCCCTCTACTTGGGATAATCTTTAGACCAATGGTGTAACTCCCTACCATCATAGTATCCCTAGGAAGCTCATCTCATAAAATAACAACCACTATGGTCTGTAGTACACGAATCTGAGGCCTTGAAACGCTATCCCACTGAATGAGATGAACCAATCGGACTTGAGGTAGCCAATATTGCATTCCTCATCCTCTATATTATAGTATAAGAAGGGACACATTGACTTAAGGTACGCAACTGATACTAATCAACCTTAGAAGTCTGAAGTGAGGCATGTACCAACCAATTGGACTACCCCTTCCTCACTGTTGTTGATTGTCATAATAATCTCAAGATCTATAATGGGGACCATAATTTCTACCCTCATGCTGGGCCTTCTTATTGATGCCTCCTTGCGATAAAGTTTCTCAATAGTGTAGGCATGATCAACTTTCTCCAAAAAGTAATGACTAACTGTAACTATGGTATAGGTATCAATACACAACTAGGTCCTCAAGCCGCAAACAAGAGTTGAATTATCTCCTCTTTCATAGGAAAAACATGGTATCTTGTTTGGAGACCTCGTGAAATCTAATCTCCTACTTAGAAACTATGATGATGTCGTGCTCCATCCGCGAGAACTAGTCATCGAGCCTGTCTTTGATACTTACAAGGATAAATCTAGTTATAAAAGCCTCTAATAACTCTACCAAGACATTGAAGGATGTCCTAATCTCCATATAAGATCTCCAGCACTGCCTAGTGAGCCCATCAAGTAGATTAGCTTTGAAGTCATCTCCTCTCCACTATACTAGAAATAAGGCATGCAATTTCTCTCTAAAGGAAGTCAGAAACTCATAGGCATCCTCTTAAACTACCTTAGATAACCTCGATGGTGTCAATCAAATCAAACATGCAAGAATTTTCTTCAACTGGAATGGCATCACACCATCTGTATTATCTGGCTGGGAGGCGGAAGGCACTAGGGTTGGCTGAATGCTTGGAATGCAAGCTGCAGGTGCTTGGAATGCAAGCTGCAGGTTGACCCTATATTGTTTGCATAACTAGGGTTGAGGCTAGGGTTGGGGTCTACTGCATACCCCCTAACACTATTAGTAACTAAGTTATAACTACCTGTAAGCCTGGTGCATGGTATGTGCAAATATATGAGATGCGGAGGAATAGAAATGTCCTAGTGCTCCACCTTCAACTTCGGAGTCATGTCTCTATGATGGGTTGATGCTGCAGCCATGGCATGGCCTCGTGGTTGGCCTCTACCTCTAGTCGGGGCCCTATCTGCCAAATTAAGTAGGTTTTCTCCAATTGTAAATCTGCATATGTGTTCCATCTTGTGAAAGAATGAAATGGGTAAGATTTTAGGAAAATACTGAACATTCTTAATGACACCCTATAGCCTCCCGAAGATAAGATACGGGCGTCTTCACTCCTATCCATATGACTCTAATAGGTGTTGGCTCTGTTCAAGTGAGACCAATGAACTTAAAGATCTTATAATAACTTGTTACAACCTAATTTCTCGAGCTATGATGACACCTACTATATCCTGCTCGTAAGTAAGACAACCTAAAATGTTAAATAGCTAGTAATGGGTAAAAGGGTATAAACTAATAACAATAATAATATGATATATATAATTTAGAAGAAGCCAAAAAATATATAAATAAAATGAAATCCCTCCCAAGACCTGGAAGCCACAAATATAAAGCTACTAAAACAATGCAAGTCCTAAAAGTGGACCAAAATATACATAAAATCACATCTATAAAGGGTCTGTGTCAAATACAAAAGACGAGAGACAAAATATATATCTAAACAGATGTAGAGTGTAGTATGACTACCACGAAAAGGTACCAATACACATCATATGCTAACTGAGTAAGAAAAGTAAGTACAATAGGAAATACTATAATAAAACATAGACAAAGGTCAAGAATGGAAAATATTAAAGGTATGTATGAGTGTAAAAGAACAAATAAGACCTAAAGCAATGGAACCCAACTAAGCCCCTATAAGCTAATATGGTACACTCATGCCTAAGTTAGAAAAAAACCCAAACAAACCCTCATAAGTCTGACAAGTACACAAAAAAGTTAAACTAAGAATAAATGAAACAAATAGAACTAAGGTATTTTAGAAGTGTCAATATTCTCAATCTCTATTGTATAGTCTTTTAATGAAGAAAAAAGAGTTTAATCAACTTCTCTTAGAACCTTCTTGTGTTTGTCATAGTATAGTTGATGATTTTTTTGGATATGAATTTATAGGCCTATAACTATATGACTTACTAAAGAGAGTAACTGAGTGAACATCATTGTAGATTGATAATTTTTTACCTACTTATACTGTGTACTTGACATTTCTAAGTCTTGCTAATAGAAATTCAATTTTAATATATGCTCATATTCCTTGAATATAATCATATGAACAAGACCTCAAAATTTATATTATGAATTGATAGTAAATTAAAAGATTTTCTAATCTTTTGAGGCTTAGAAACCGTCTCAATCTATTTTATAGATAAGCAGGGAAAACTCTAAATTAATAGAAAATTAACCCCTAGAATTAACTTATCATAAATTTTAAAAATTAAGATGTTTATTTACCCTATCTAATGTCAAATCAATGACGTGTTCTATTTTATATGAGTCATGTGAAAACTTTAGCATTAAACAAATCCATCATATTCTTAGTAAATTTCTCTCTTTAGATTACATAAATTAAAGGGAAAGGCTTATGACTTGTCTTAATACATTTCAATTTTCATACACTAAGAAATTTTTAAAATTATTTTCTACAAATGAATAATTTGCTATTTGAATAGCTATAATCATATGAGTGATATTCTGAAATTTGAAATTTTCACAGAGTTCAATTTTTTTCTTTTTTTAAACTAGTTTAACTATGGGGATAGAGTTTCAAAACGGCAAGATGCCTTCAAAAATAGAAAAAATATTTAAATCATAACATATTATTTTGATTATTTATCTTGATAAAGCTCCAAAGAAGAAACAACTATTGTATGTTTTGTATTACAATCAAAATTGAATTTATATGTAAACTAGATGCATGAAGAAGATAAATACAACGAAGAAGATGATGAAAAAGTAAAAGAAGATGAATAATATAAGAATAATAATAATAATAAAAAGAAGGAGGAGGAGGCGGAGGAGGAGGAAGGAGAACAACAAGAAGAGGACGAAGGAGAAGAAGAAGAAGAGGACGAAGGAGAAGAAGAGGAGGAAGAAAAAGAGGAGGAAGAAGAAGAGGAAGAAGAAGATGAAGAGGAAGAGGAAGAAGAGGAAGAGGAAGAAGAGGAAGAGGAGGAAGAAGAGGAAGAGGAAGAAGAGGAAGAGGAGGAAGAAGAGGAGGAGGAAGAAGAGGAGGAGGAAGAAGAGGAGGAGGAGGAAGAGGAAGAGGAGGAAGAGGAAGAGGAGGAGGAGGAAGAGGAAGAGGAGGAAGAGGAATAGGAGGAAGAGGAAGAGGAGGAAGAGGAGGAGGAAGAGGAGGAAGAAGAGGAGGAAGAGGAGGAAGAAGAGGAGGAAGAAGAAGAGGAAGAAGAGGAGGAGGAAGAAGAGGATGAGGAGGAAGAGGAAGAGGAGGAAGAGGAAGAGGAGGAGGAGGAAGAGGAAGAGGAGGAAGAGGAATAGGAGGAAGA
>JBCEWC010017967.1:0-12211 GCA_038996855.1 Solanum aculeatissimum
AATAGGATTCTATATACTATTGTTATTCCTATTCTTATTCTAAGTAGGATTGTATTTACCTATTCCTATTCTAACAGTTGTCAAGCTTCCTTTTGAGCTATGACACATGAAACGTAGGGTGCACCTTAGTGCCAGAGGGCAAATCTAGTGTGTAGACCACTGGACAACTCTCACAATGATCTGAAAGGGTCCCAAAAACTTCTCGCACAGCTTCTTGAAGGAGTGGTCCTTCAAGGCAAGTTGCCTATAGCATTGTAACTTGACAAAAACCCAAACCCCTACAGGGAAGGACCTCTCTGTCCTCTGTTTATTAGCTTGTTGTTCTATCCTATGTTAGCCTGTACGTTTCTACCAACCAGCTCTAGCTGAGAGTCGAAAGGAAGATAGGGAAGTAGAGAGGGGGGCATTTGACCATATACCACTTCATACGGACACATCTTAATGGAAGAGTAGTGAGATGTGTTGTATCACCATTCAGCTAAACCCAACCAGTGAGACCAATCCTTAGGTTTGTCAAAAGTCATGCATCTCAAATAGCACTCCAAACATCTGTTGACAATTTCAGTTTATCCATCTTTTGGGGGGTGGAAGGAAGTGGAGGTGAGTAGTGAAACCTTCTGTCGTCTAAAAATCTCCTTCTAAAACTTGTTGAGGAACACAGGGTCCCTATCGGAGGCAGTAGTTTTGGTGGCAAACCGTGTAGCCTGAAAATGCCATCCATGAATTGCTGGGCAACATCCAAAGCAGTGTAAGGGTGTTTGAGGGCCATGAAATGTGCAGCCTTGCTCAATCTGTCAACCATCACATCGATATCTTCTTTTCCAGCAGCTTTAGGTAGTCTTTCAATTAAGCCAGTTGATATGTCTTGCCATACTTTATCAAGTATAGGAAGAGGTTGAAGGAGACCAGCATATGCAACATTCTCACCTTGGCACCTCTGACAAGTGTCACACTCTCTGACAAAAGAGTGCACAGTTTGTTTCATCCCTTTCCAATAAAACTCCTGTTGTAGTCTATGCAGTGTAGCAGAGATATGCCTGAATGTCCACCAGCGGCACTATCATGAAAGATGGATATTAACTTCTTTCTCAAAGCTACATCAGACCCCATCATGATCTTTCCCTTCCTACTGAGGATGCCAGCTTTGAACAGATAGTATGGTTTGGAGGCAGTACCCTTGGAGATGCTAAGTAATAGCTCTGTAATTGAGGGTCTGAGGACCAAAATGAATTCACCTCCTCTATGATAGCAGCTTGTACCCCAGAAATGCTATACATCTGAATCAGCTCTACCTTCCTGGATAATGCATCAGCCACCAAGTTCTCCTTTCCCTTCTTACACATAATGGTATAATCATAGCCCAGCAATTTTACAAGCCACTTTTGCTGACTAGGTGCTGAAATTCTTTGCTGTACTTAAGACTATGATGATCCGTTTTGATAAGAAAGTGTCTGCCTAATGATCTCAGTTTTTGCACTGCAGCTGCCAAGGCCAGAAACTCCCTTTCATAGACTGACAGGGCTCTGTTCTTGGTAGAAAGACCCTTACTGAAGAAAGCAATGGATTTGTTCTTCTGAACTAACACAACTCCAATACCCTCTCCTGAAGCATCAGTCTCAACAGTGAATTCTTTGGAGAAGTTAGGAAGTGCCACTACTGGAGCAGTGGTGAGGGCCTTTTTTTAACTTCATAAAGGTTGTAGCAGCTGCCTGATCCCAATGGAAATTCCCCTTCTTTAGCAAGTCAGTTAAGGGCTTAGCAACAATACCATAGCCCTTAATGAGAACCTCCTATGTAAACCTGTTAATCCTAAGAATCCTCTAAGGCCCTTGAGATTGGTAAGTTGTGGCCTCTCCATCACAGCTTCCACCTTGAGTTTGTCCATGGCTACTCCTTCCTCAGATACAAAATGGCCAAGATAATCAATTCTGGTCACAACAAAGTCATACTTACTCCTCTTCACATGCAAGACATTGGATCTCAAATTTCAAAGGCCTTCTCCAAATGTTGTAAGTGCTCAGTCCAGTTGGAGTTGTAGATTAGTATGTCATAAAAAAAAAGATGAACTTTCTCAAGTGAGAGTGAAAGATCTGGTTCATCAAGCTTTGGAAGATAGAAGGAGCATTAGTCAAGCCAAGTGGCATGACTAAGAACTAATATTGTCCATGGTGTGTTCTAAAAGCAGTCTGGAGAATATCATCCTCCAACATTCTGATCTGATGATATCCCTACCTTAGATCCAACTTGGAAAAGTACCTTGCATCATGCAACTCATCAAGCAGTTCTTCAATGACTGAAATAGCAAATTTGTCTTCCACTGTGGCATTGTTCAATTCTCTGTAATCAACACAAATTCTCCATGTTCCATCTTTCTTTTTGACCATCATAATAGGAGTGGGGAAAGGGCTAATGTTGCTTCTGATAATGCCAGAACTGAACATCTCATCCACCATTTTCTCAATTTCATTCTTCTGTATGTTGGGATATCTGTAGGGTCTAAGATTTATTGGGGAAGTACCTTCTTTAAAAATAATCCTGTGATCATGAATTCTGGAGGGTGGAAGATCTGTTGGGGTTTCAAACAAATCTGCATAATTGTCCAGCACAGCCTCTAGTGCATGAATCTCAGTACTAACTAAGGTTTCTCCTGTCAATGGAAATAGACTCCTGTCCTCTGCTTGGTTTCCTCTAACCACATCCCCATAGAAATCATACAGAGCTCAGCATGTTTGGCTAGTGGCTTGTCCATCTTGCTAGCTGTCAGCATCTTTACAGCTTTAGGTTGAACCCCCCTAAGTGATCCCTTATGACCCTTGATACTAAATTCCATCTTGAGCTTCCTAAAGTTCCACATAATGTCCCCAAGGGTGATCAACCATTGAATGCTTAGGACCATACTGCACCCTCCAATAGGCAGAATCAACATGTCAGAGTGAAATGATTCCCCTTGCATTTTCCAATCCAGTTTCTTGCACACATAGTGGCTTTGGACCTTATTATCATCAGCAGCAGATACATTAAATGGTGTTATAGCTGTTAACATGCAACCTAACCTCTTGGCAGTATTTAGATCTAAAACGTTTTGGGCTCCCTGTGTCTATCAGAATTTGCACAGCTTTGCCTCTTATGGAAACAGTTACCCTCATGGTTCTAAAGTCATGGATGCCAGTCATAGCATGCATAGATACATGAGATAGTATGGACCCCTTTGAATCAGTTTCTAATCCTTGTGCCATCGTAGCTAGCAACTTACCAAGATCTACCCTCAATTCCTCCTCTGATTCCTCATGTCCTTGTTCCTCCTCCTATATACAGAACAACTATCTTTTCTTATCATACACATGACCAAAAACATACTTCTCATCACAGTTATAGCACAATTCTTTGCTCCTCCTTTCTTCCATTTCAGCAGGAGTGAGTAATCTACGGTTCTTGTAAACAGGCTTAGAACTACCACTAAATAGTCCAAAGATTTTGGAGGGCCATTAGGTTTACTGTAAGGTTGACTAAAACCTTGGGAGGAAGAGGGTGTAAATCTGGAACATTCTTTGGGTTGGAGAGAACAGGACTTTGAGAAAAACCTTGCCTCTGCACTACCAATGTTTGTTCCTGAATCCTAGCCTAATTAATTGCTTTAGCCAATGATCTAGGACCTAACATCTGTACAGTAAGCCCTATTTGAGTTTTCAGACCCCTCACAAAGCAACTAACCACATAATCTTCAGAAAGCTCAACCCTAATAAGCAACTCATCAAAATAGATCATATCATACATCTGAACCTTAGGATCTCATTTTTTCACATTTAGTCCTGATCGTCCATGTGTTTTAATTGCCCAACTCCTTCCAATTTAATTCTTTACTTAGCAGCTAGTTCTTTACAAAAAACAAGAATCTTTTAAATGTTAATTTTTTTTATATCAAATTAGAAGTCCCATGTTATTATTACTAAACTTTTGATTTTTGAAAAGGTGGATAGTCGAAGTCATAGGTGCTGCCGAAACACTCTATGCTGGTGAAGCTTACCAGCTTCAAATTGATTTTCCTGAGCAGTACCCTCTAGATTCTCCGCAGGTGGATATAAAATATTGTTTGTTAAAGTTTTTGATTGAAATATATATTAATTATGATACTAATTAGAGTTGTCTATATTAATGCAGGTGAAATTTGTGCCACCGGTTCCCTTGCACCCTCTTGTTTACCGTGATGGCCACATCATTTCAGGTACTTACTTTGTTTCCTTAAAAGATTTCTTCCCTTGCACTACTGACTGAAAAAATCTGGTAATGTTTCACCCTTTAAAAACCACTTTATACGATCTTTGTCTCCAATAAGCCTCCTCTTTTTTAACTGCGACAGTCGACTCAGCATTTGCTTTATTGAGAACAGTTATGTAAAGGCCTGAATTGTCCAGAATGATTGTCTCTTCTCTTCTACGTCAGCTACTTTGCTTCCAGGTTCTTTAAATTATCAAAAATTTCCAACAGTTTCTTTCAAAAGACTGTATATTGAACTAGTAGACAAGGGCGGAGACAACAAGTTATATAGCCTCGCGAAGGCGAGGGAGAGGAAGGCCCAAGACTTGGATCAAGTGAAGTATATCAAAGATGAAGAAGGTAATGTATTGGTGGAGGAGACCCTCATTAAGGAAAGATGACAAGCATTTCCACAAACTATTGAACGAAGAGGGAGATAGAGACATTGTGCTAAGTGAGTTGGAACACTCGGTGAGACATCGAGATTTTGGGTATTATGGGCGTATTAAGATTGAGGAGGTAAAGTATGCTTATATAAATGAGTAAGGAAAAAGCGACAGGACTAGATGAAATTTCAGTGGAGTTTTAAAAGAGCACAAATAAAGTAAGTTTGGAGTGGTTGACTAGCTTGTTTAATGTCATTTTTAAGATGGCTAAGATGTCTCATTAAGGTGTTAAGCCAAACTATGAACGTTTGGGAAAGACCGGTGTAAATGAGGGTGAGAAGGAGTGTGTGTATTTTCGAAAATCAATTTGGATTCATGCTAGGATGATCAACCACAGAGGCCATCCATCTTTTAAGGAGACTGATGGAGAAGTATCGGACAAAGAAAAAAGACTTACGTATGGTGTTCATTGACCTAAGAAGGCCTATGATAAAGTCCCAAGAATGTCTTGTGGCGATGCATGGGGCAAGAGGTGCATTGATGGCTTATATCAGGCCGATAAAGGACATGTACGGCTAAAATGTGGGTAGGAATGGTGAGAAGATACTCGGAGCACTTTTCGGTAGAGATGGGGTTACATTAGAGATTGACTCTTCGTCTGTTCTTGTTTACCTTAATAATGGATAAATTGACACGAGATACTCAAAATGAGGTGCCTTTTAGTGTATGTTATTTGCGGATGATATAGTATTGATTGATGAGACGTCTAATAGAGTTAATGCTAAGTTAGAGGTATAGAGACAAACTTTGTAGACCAAAGGGTTCAGGTTGAGTAGGACCAAGACAAAGTTGGTAGAGTGTAAATTTAGTGAGGCAATGCATGAGGAAGGCATGAAAGTGAGGCTTAACACACAAAACATCCCTAAGAGAGATTCAGTACCTTGGGTCCATAATCCGGGTGAATGGGAACTTCAACGAGGATATCACACATCATAGTGGAGCAGTGTGGATGAAGTGGAGGCTTGCCTTTGGAGTCTTATATGATAAAAAGGGTACTATCAAAACTCAAATGAGAGTTCTGTAGAGTGGTGGTTCGACCAACATTGTTATATGGAGCAGAGTGCTAGTCAATCAAAACCTCCCATATTTAGCAGATGCATGTTGTAGAAATGTGGATATTGAGGTGGATGTGTGATCATAATAAGGTGAGAGTTGCAATCATAGTAGACAGGATGAGAGAAGTGAGACTGAGATGGTTTGGACATGTGAAGAGAAGATGCATGGATGCGCTAATGAGGAGGTGTGAGAGGTTGGTTATAGAGGGTACGCAGAGAGGCAGGTAGATCGAAAAAATATTGGAGAAAGGTGATAAAATAGGATATAATGCAACTTCAGATTACAATGGACATGACCTTAGAAAGGTGAGGAGGACATGTATTAGGGTTGAAGGTTAGTAGGTAGTGTAGTGTTGTCTTGCTTAGGGTGGTTGGTGTTTGCCAGTGTAATAATTATTGTTGTTCTTGTATTTCATATCTATCAGTATTTGTATTGTTTTCAATAAACTATCCTAGTATGTTGTTTATTGTGTTTCGGTTATTGTACTACTTTATTGTTGTTGTTCCCTTCTGGTAGATTTTTACTATTTTCTTGTGATGTGCTATATTTTCTTCTTTATATCAGGAATATTTGCATTTAAGTCTAGGGTCTTTCGGAAACAACCCCTCTACCTCCTCAAGGTAGTGCTAAGGTCTATGCAAAATTTACCCTTCCCAAACTTCACTTGTGGGATTTCACTAGGTATGTTGTTGTTGGTTGAACCATTTGGAGAGTCTTCTAGCAGTGTTCTTCATCTTTATGTAAAATCCCCACATTGGACCACCTTGGACTTCCTAATTCCATCCTTGTTTTACTGTTTCTATAAAGTTTGGTTCATCAACCCAAAAATCCAAACACTTGAATTATTTAATGGGTTCTTGAGTCTTGACTTTCACCTCAATAAGGAGAGGAGAATGATCAGACCCTGTTCTGATTAAAGGAGTAACATTTGTGGCATGGTGAGCCAACCACTCATGATTCACCAACTCTAATTAAGCTTTTCCAATTTTCTTATTTGGACTCCACACCTGTATAACCAACATCCAGAAGGTCATTCATACACTGTGGAAAGGCCATATACTCTTAGCCCCATTTCTATCTGGATCCCCCCCACCCCTACCCGCACTTCCTTCTCATACGGATTGCAGATTACAGTTGAAATTCCCAGCTAGCATATCTATGACACTTTATGATTATCAACAATGTCTTTCAGCTCATCCCATAGTTCAGCTCTCTGGATGCCTTGCATTTAGCATAAACAAATGTGGTCATGAAAAGATTTCCTTGAACCTTGACCGGACACGTAACTTGTTGTATATATCAGGATGAATCACCTGAAATTCCGCTACTTTATCCCAAAATACCCAAAGCTGACTACTTGTTTTTTGACAATGCTAAAAATTTCAAAGCTGACTACTTGTATTGGTGAAACCATTGTGATATCCCAGTATTCTTTTGTATTTGTTTAGCTTATCTTCGTTGTAGAAAGGTTCTGATATGGCCACGTAGGAAACTCACTTCTTACCATTTGTTTAATTCTTTCAAGAGCATCGTTGGTTTTAATGCTCCTGACATTTCAGTATATTGACTTAATCATCATAACTTATTCTGAGAGTTTTTGCCCCTGGGATGGCATCACAGAGTGTTGATTTGACTGTGTGCTTCCTTCTCTTTTGTTCCTCTTACTTCTTGCATTAATCTTCCCTACTGGAGAAAGATTTAACTTTGTCTATTACTTCATCAACAGCAATAACAAAAGTGTCATTCTGGATACCTTATGTTGCAAAAGCTTCAATGAGTTTCTTTCATCGCTATTATCCTCATTTTTATCTTGTCTTTTCCACGCTTATATAATTGTCACTTCCTTTTGAGCTTTACTCCTCTCAATAGTCCAGCTCTTCTAAATTGTCATCATTATCTTCATCTATTGGTCTTCAGTATTACCTTTTCAGTGATGATGGTTATGAATGGTAGATTATCTCGCTATATCCGTGAGCTTTTTACTTCATCTTTGGTGTTTTTGTTATTAATTCTCTTCCTCCTTCATGTCCCGATAATATTTGTTGATTTGTATCTACGTATTGAGTTAATAGTCAATGATGGTTGACGGATAATTTTAAAAAAAACTGTTTTCTTTTTAAAATTTAGAAGACTATTAGCCCCAGTAGAATAAACTTTGGATCTATTTTTTGTTTGTCTTTGTCTGTACTCTCTGTGGATCTCTTCAAGTTTGGCATTACAACTAAGAATTGCAGAGATGTCATACTAGTTTCATTTCCTGCATAATTTGATTTTTGCTCTATGCCTATGGCTAAGGGTGGTCATGGTTTGATGAAAACCAAGCCGAACCGAAACTGAACCAAATTGATTGAAAAAATTGATCTTGGTTCGATTTGGTTTGTTTGAACATAAGATTCAGTGGCAGAAATGTAAAGTAAGGCTACGTACAATAGACCCTTGTGGTCGGGCCCTTCCCGAGACCCTGCACATAGCGGGAGTTTTAGTGCAGCGGACTTGCCGCTTTAGATTGATTAGACTCATCTTGTGATAATAGAGAAAATTTGACTCTTGATTTTCATTTCAAATAGTTATCTCATGTTTTGTTTGAATTGGCTTTTTTAAATGCTTTTAAGCTAAAATGACTTTTAAGCACTTTATCGTGTTTGGATAAAATTGAAAAACATTTTTAAACACTTGTTTTTAAATTAAAATAGCAAAACAATCCAAACCAGCTCTAAAGTTGTTTTACTATGATCAATTTATCATGAGATAATTACATTGCGGGCTTCACTTTAATCTTCGTTGTATAAGCATGTATAGTATGTGTATATTTAGTGTATAGCTCATGTATAAGTAATATACATTGTATAGTAATGTATACTTTCTATAACTTTTGACAAACTATATTGTACATTCATATATAATTTCACTTATTTGAGGCTATTTTTATGTAAATAAAACTTGAGTTTTGTTGTAAATTAATTAGTTTTTTTGGAATATATATGAAATTTCCCCATTTATCATTAGCTAGCTATAAACCTAACCAAACTGTACCTACCCGATGATTATGGTTAGGTTTTAGAACTCTAAAAAAAACAATTAATGATTTATGGACAAATAATTGAAGTTTCTACAGTTACCTGCCTAATAAAGTGAATGCAAAACACCTATTTTTCATCTTCAGTTATTCCTCTCATCCCATGGACAAACTTTTTTGAAAGAAATGATTAAGACTTGCTCTCGTACAAGTGAAAGAAGTTAGAATAATAGCAACAGTTAACTATTTTCTGTCTAGCAGGTCCAGTTAACTATTTTCTGTCTTGCAGGTCCAGCTATGGCGTGGTCGCCTACCATGACTGTTAGTTCTCTATGCGAAAGCATTCTCTCCATGCTATCGGAATCTACTGTGAAAGAAAACTTCAATAATGACCAGAGTGTGGAAGATTGAACTTAAACGCCCTCCCTGCATTTATCAACCCTGCTCATCACTGACCTCGTATCTCCCATAGCTGCCTCTTTGATGTCCTCCACGTCATCATTAACTCTCTATCCAGTCTACTGTTTTCCTATTCTGCTGCCTGTCCGTTATTAGCTAAATTTCTGTTGTGAACTTTCTTCTTTTATTCGATCTTCTGAAGCCAAGGAGCCTGATGTTCATTTCTGGCATTCCAGATGTAGTGAACTGCTGCAATTAAAATAGCCAGCACACAAAAGATCTACTAACTTCTTCCTTTGATATACAACTGAGAGCAGTAAAATAGCTACTTGCGAAAAAGCTTTGAGCCAAAGTCTCATTGAATCTTGAATAAGTCCTTCAGTATCAGAATTAGCTTCCAATCTTCAATGGGCAAGTCTTTCTGTAAAGTTGCATCCCATCTGCCCGAACAAAGGGGAGCAAAAATCGACTGTTAATTCACCGTGAAATTAAGTAATTTTACGTACCCGGGACCGGGAGGCAGCTTTGAGAATGTCAATAGATCTTCTTGATATTTTCTTAACAAAGTGTCTGCCAAACATCTTATGTTCCTCCTCAGTGTTGAACCCAATTATCTGCAGTTTAAGGTAAAATAATATGCATAAATATTTGATCAATTGCTGGCCACATTCTTTACACAAATATCAACCAACATGTGGCTTCATACCTTAATAGACAGCTTCTGGCCTTTCTTGGCAGAGTCAACAGACTTATCGTTATTCTTTATGGAGGCAATCCGCCCAATATCTACGAGACACTGTCGATAGCATATTGGAGTCCCGACCTATAACATCAAGTTAACCACAATGAGGACTAGGCCATTAAGAAGCGTCTACATTGTAAGAATGAAGATTGATAAGAAAAATAGCATTCGAGCGCACTTCAGCATATAAAGAAGAAACAGTCATACCTTGGCGATGCCCTCAAGAACTGTTGGATCCTTTTTGTTGAAGACACAATTAGGTACGATCTTCAGCTTACAGCGGAAGACTACTTCTTCAGCAACTTCTTTTTTTCTTCCTTGAGATGTCAATATAGGACTTAAATTGATTGAATAGATGATTATGCCGATTCCACTGACAGGTATGCTTAGTTCAGGGGTCTTCAGGAATTCAAGCAAAGCTTCTAATGACCCGAGTGTAGAAGCTTAAACATAAACACCCTCCCTGCATTTATCGACCCAGCTCATCACTGACCTCATATCTTCCATAGCTGCTTCTTTGATGTCCTCCACGCCATCATCGGGCCCCACAATATATAAACTAGTACCATCAATCGCATGCTCAAGCCCCTGCACAAGAATGAGAGTAGGATTTAGCTAGACTGAGTTTCATAAGCTTCTTCATTGTTCTACTATTAAGGTATTCGATTTAAAATACAGTTTCATGTGTTCACTTTACCCAACTCTTTTCATTGCTTATTATGTTGATTGTGAGCAACAATTCATTCTGATTGTTGTCACACAGTATTTTAGTATCAATTGCAAAACTAAGAATTATAATATGAATATTCTTCTGCTATAGCGATCGCTACCACCTCCCCAGATCATCCAAGGGGTAAATGTCATGTTCTTTTAAAAAACGGAAAGGAACTTCGACTCCAAAACATAATATCATCTAATCCAAAATCCAGAAACAACAGCAGCCATTTCAAATTGCTATGCAAAAAATTATCTTTTTGACATGCTTGCCTCTGCACCAACTTTCTACCCCCGATAATCATTCCAAGCTATAGATGTGACAAAATAAGCATACCTTAAAACAGAAAGAAACAAAGAATATGCATTAACAAGCAAATGGCGTCATCTGAGCATTAATCTTTATCCCCTGTGAGGCCTTGATTTTTATTTTTTTTATTTTTTATGACAAGGGGAACCCGCGGCCGCTACCCACAGGGTAAATTCCTGCTCTGTGCAATAGCTCGCAAACCACATAGAAAAAGTAACTTGCACTATGCAAGCCCGATGCGACGAGCTCGATCCAAAAGGCGAACCCCTTGCTTTCACTGGTAAGGGGTTTCGAACTTGAGACCTCCAATATAAAAGTCTCAAGCCCACACCACTGGTCACCCCGAAGGATAGGCCCTGATTTCTTTATGATGCTCATATGATCCTGAATAAGAACATAACCGGAAAATAAAATCCTTACATACGGAAATTAAACATCAAGAAGATGACTTCATTCTTGAGAGTCTTTTAGTGTTCCGTGCACTACAAAGTTAACAGTGCTGAAAAATATATTAGGACATGAGCAAAAGATACACCTCACAGAAGACTCATCCAAAATTCTGAAAGTTTAAATAGGATAGGTGGATATTGGATCAAACATCCACAACTTGAGCTAAACCATCTTCAATTAGTCAACTTTCTAAGTTTCATTTGCCACATTTAGTAGAATCATTATAAATTTGGCACCAAGAAGATATTGAGACAGATACCAAGTCCAAATATTACTAGCAAGAACTCTAAACCAATGTAGCAAACAAAGTAACAAATCATGATGGAAATATATATTGTTTAAACATCTCCAAACAAATTTTCACAAGCACAAAGATTGCACCAGCTACTATTTGGAAGAAACACATGGGGAGGGGGAAAAACTGTAGGATAAAAGGCAGGACACGACTTTTTTCATTAAAAAAAGGGTCCTGGTTATTAACCCCCTGTCCCCCAACTGACCCGCTCCATTTTTCCCCTCTTTTCTTTGAAAGTTAAAATATGACAAACAGCTTGCTCATATATTGGCTATCAAATTATATGAAGAGTTGAACAGAGGTTAACGCATATCTCAGATAAAAAGGAACCAATTGAAAATGCATAAAGAACCATGTAGTTTCCTACCTTTACTCGAAGTTCCTTCATTGGGTCAGGCGTCAATCACGCTCGGATTGAGGTGACAATAAGGCCCTACACACAAAAAAAAGTTATCAGAAATTCACACAATTCCAAAGGAATCTTAGCAGGACATAGAAATAATAGAAGCTTACCTGCATGCCACAAACT
>JBCEWC010017968.1:0-12210 GCA_038996855.1 Solanum aculeatissimum
ATATATATATATATATATATATATATACACGTAATTTCTCCTATTTTTTTCTATAAAAATACATCAAAGTTATTAATTTTGACGTAATATGATCATTTTTTTCACGTGGCATTGGAGATATTTAAATTGCAACTTGCAATTGGTGTGGCCAAAATACCTTATGGCCATATTTTAATTTTTAGTCTATTGTGTTATCCTTGTCACGGACGGCGCTAGGGTATACAAATAAGGTCATCTGAATCTTATTCGTTAAAAAATTATATTGTATAGTCACGTTTACAATGACTTTTTTGTTGACTCCGCTATCAATATTGTCCATCTAAAATTGATATTATTTGCGCATACTGTTCCTTTTTTATATTTTGAAATTCTTAATAGAAATTCTAATGTCGTCATCAGATAAAATTCTTCTGTTCTTTAGTAATTATATGTTTCATATATGAGTTTTGAGAATGATCTTTTTTCTGATAGAATACTTTTGCTTAATTAGTCAAGCTATTAAATTTCGAATATCCGTTGATTTTAGCAAAAGTTTGATCCACTTACTAGAATTTCAAATGTGGCCAACAGTTGAAATCCCTCCTTCTTTAATAATTATATATTTCATATTTGAATCTTGAAAATAATAATAAAAAATTTACGGATAGAATAGTTCTACCTAATTAGTGGGCTATTAGATTTTGAATGCCTCTTGATTTTAGCAAAAGTATTAGGACTCGATTGAATCCAAATTCATACTAGGAATAAAATACTCTTTATCAGAAGAATTTAAATTCAAAATTTCTCATTAAAGATAAAGAAGTATTTATTACTACAAAACAATTCTTATTGATTCTTGTCATGTGGTTCGAAAATGAGAAGTAGATTATGCTTTATATATTTATGTTTATTATATTTTTTAAAAAAATTGAGAGCAGAAAAAGATAAATGTGGAAGAGATTATAATGTAGAGAGTTGAATCATCACGAATGATATGAAAGTTTAGATTTTTAATTCATTGAACTACTAAGATTCCTAATATTCAATCGACTTATTGATGCCTTTTTATCCTTCCAATATAGATTTACCATTGATTATATTCTATATTAATTGAGGAAATAAAATTATTATCTTGAATTAATTTTATAATTGAGATAGACGCGATCTTGTTTGTGTATCCATTAAAACTAAGGAAAAGTTGAGCTATAAAAACATAATTAGAATTCGAAACAAGAGATTGAACCAAACAATTCCTTAGTCTTTGTTGAATTATTGGACAAAATCAAAGTTGCAAGTAGTTGGTATACCTTATGCTATATATATAATAGTACAATGGTGGACCTCATGTTTAATAGTACAATCACAATAACATACCCTCTGAAATCTCACACGTGAGGTATGGGGAGAGTAAAAATGCATGCAAATCTTATCACGACCTCATAAAGATAGAGAGACTATTTTCGAAAAACCCTTATCTTCTCATATTTAATAGTGAAGCTAAAAATTCAAATAATAGGGTTCAAAAAGTTTATTTACAAAATTAAGAGAAAAATTATTTGTTTTGTCATTTATTTAGAAAAATAAATTTATCAAATTTCAAGAAAGTATCTTAAAAAATAAATTATCATTTTTATTTATATATTTTTAAAAAAAAATAAAAAATAGACAAAAGAAAAGTTGCAATTATTTGGTGTGCCCACAAAGATGTGGCGAAAATACCTTATGCGAATATTCTAGTCGATACGTTATCTTATAACACGAAAAATAAATATCATTTGAGAAAATATATGAAGATTGACGATTTATACATAAAATTTTTTGGAATTCAATTTTGTCAAGTTTGATTATAAATGATGTATTTATATCGTATGAACATTTGAAATGAATGCTAAAATAATATATTAAAGTTGTTTACTGAAAAAAATATGTGAACTTATATCGAAGTCGTACTGAGGTATCTTAAATTATTTAGTATATATATATATATATATATATATATATCATGACTAGGCTACACCCCAGTTTGACAACTACATTATGAAGCTACAACCAATAGTTTATTAAATGAAGAGTTTTAATTAATTTTGTTCACTAGAACTAGAATATAATAATATCTAATTATATTGCACCATGTGGTTAAAGTGATTTATGATCGAATATTTTTGTTTGCGAATTTCACAAGTGGAGTTTGAGAAGGGTAAAATGTATGCAAACCTTATTACTATCTCATAGAGATAGAGAGATTGTTTTCGAAAAACTCTTATCTTAAAAATCAAGCCTCATGAGCAGAAGATACTAGATATGGAAAAAAGGAAAATAAAAGAAAGAAAGGAAAACGACTAAAATGAAAAGAAAATAATAGTATGTAAATACGATAAAAGTAACAAATATAACACGGATAATGATAACATAAGATATAAAAACACGACTAATCTTACTATCCTATTAAATCACAAGGCCAGACATCGAATATTTTTCTTTAAAAAATAAATAATTATTTCTAGCCTCCCAAGGATCTCCTTACGCCATAGTTATTTATATATAATTTTTTTTTTCATATCTATATATATATATATTGGAAAAGGTCAAATATATTTTTTAATTTTTCGATTGTATTGAAAATTTGACCAGCTAGTAATCTATACTATATTAACAACGTGAAGGTTAGAAATGTTATTTGAACTTTTTGCCCTTCATTAAAAGACTCTACTTTAAACAAAATTGTCTTTTCACCATTTTTCGTTAAATTCTTATTTAATTATATTTATAATATTGACTTTTAAAATATATGAAAATAAATGATAAAATAAGAAAATACTCTATAACTACTCGGAAAAATTCTAATTTACCATAATATATAAGACCTTTATAAATAAATAATTTGTCAATTTATCTTTTCATAATTAAATTTAACTTTTTTCAGTAATATTTGTTACCAGATAAGATACACGTTTTGATCACGCGCAAAGCGCGTACAACAAGACTAGTATCATTATTATAATTGGCCCTACCCTAATTACATTAATCAACTTGATGTAATAAATTAAATTGGATTTGTAATTTAAAAATAATACTAATTGTCATTTCAACCTATGATGTTTTAATCCACTAAAAGCTCTTTCTTAATTCTCTTAAACAAAAAAATATTAGTAGTTGTAACATTATAATTAATCATTTGAAAATGTCCTTTATTAGTTGGATCCACCATTAATAAAGAAAAAGAAAGATAAATAATTATTTTTTTAATTCAATTTTATTTTTATTTTAAAAAAAACATAGATGGACCAAGTGGTCGACAACGAATAAAACATGCGTGTCGCCATTTGTTGACTTATAAATATTGAAACACATTTTTTGTTTAAAAAATAAAAAAAATAGGGTAATATCTCACCATTTGTGTCAAAAATTTTATAAAAAAATATTACTCCATTCATCGATCTGTACTTGTCCACTATACTTGTTCAATTTATAAAATCAATAAATAATTTACCATTTTACGACTATTTTAACCTTGCTATTAAATATTATTTTATTGTTTGATATTTGAATGATTTTTATTTAATAAAATTATTCTTATAATTTATTATTTTTTAGTTTGTGTGTCAAGTCAATAATAAACAAATTGGACATAAAAAACATTATAAGTTACAAATAAGAATATTTGTTTTAATAACATGGTATTTGAATCAATTATTGCACACCTCAATTAATTTAAAAACCATATAAAAATTATGATTAAAAAAATAATCATTTTTGGCACTTATAATTTAATTGATACACAAAAATTATAACAAAAGGATATTATAAAAGAATGATGTTATAAAGACGTGTGAGGATAAACATCAATGTGAAAATGAAAAAATAAAAATATTTTTTTTTATATATATATATAGTGGCCAGAAAGGCAAAAAGTAGTGGAGATTCATTTTTCTTTCTTTTTCTGTTTTTTTTTTTTGTGATTATAAGCTACTTTTCACAGAACTTCAACAAATTCAAAAAATAAATAAAAATTCTATATCAATTTGCTTTTTTCATCTCAATTATCACTAGTTCGTTCGATCTAGATTGATCGAACGAACATTTCTTTGGCTATCGTCGGCATATAAACGTCGACTATGGCCTCGTTCTCCTCCAAAACCACAATATTCGATAAATATGAGCTAGGAAGACTTCTCGGATGTGGCGCATTCGCCAAAGTGTACCACGCTAGGGACATCAGAGATGGCCGTAGCGTGGCGATCAAAATTATTAACAAATCTAGAATCACGAACGCGACTTTGATGTTGAACATCAAGCGCGAGATCTCAATTATGCGTCGCTTACGACACCCGCACATCGTCAAGCTCGACGAGGTGTTGGCTACCACGACGAAGATCTACTTCGTCATGGAGTTTGTAAAGGGTGGCGAATTGTTCGCCAAACTTTCCAAGGCTGGAAGATTTTCCGAGGATCAGAGTCGAAAAATCTTCCAGCAGCTCATTTCTGCGGTTCGTTATTGTCATAATCGCGGTGTCTACCACCGCGATTTGAAGCCGGAGAATCTACTAATCGATGAAGATGGCGATTTGAAAGTGTCTGATTTTGGGCTAAGCGCGTTAACGGAACAAGTACAACAAGATGGGTTGTTACATACGCTCTGTGGGACTCCGTCTTACGTGGCACCAGATGTTCTAACAAAGAAAGGATATGATGGAACTAAGGTACATTAATCGTAAATGATCTCTTATGACTATTTACAAATTAATTTTACTACAAAAAAATAATTTTTTTTTCAGATCTCTTAGGAGAAGTGACAAAGTCAAATTAGGATTCTATTGTATCGCGAAGGGATTTGTTTTGATATCTTGAATCTTTTTCTCTAATTTTTTAACAGGCGGACATATGGACATGTGGGGTCATCTTGTTTGTGTTAAATGCTGGATATTTGCCATTCCATGATTCAAATCTTATGGGAATGTACCATAAGATTTGCAATGGAGAATTCAAGTGTCCAAAATGGATGTCATCAGAATTAAAGCGATTTTTACGTAGACTTCTTGACACAAATCCTATGACAAGAATAACAATAGAAGAAATGATGAATGATTCTTGGTTTAGGAAGGGCTTGAAACGCGTTAAGTTCTGTGAGGAAGATGGTAAGCCTCAGAGACGAATTCAGAATTCAGATTTGACTGGTGCATCCTCGTTTGATAAGCCTAGCACGGAAATAGAAGAGGTCAAGGAGGGAGAAGACAAGAACAAGAATTCTAATTTGAATGCTTTCGATATAATTTCGTTCTCGATGGGATTAGATCTCTCAGGATTGTTAAATGAGGGTTTCAATCCATTGGAGGATTTCGAAAGATTAGTTGTTGAAGGATCATTGGAGATGGTAATGGAGAAAGTGGAAGAGATGGCAAAGAAGGAGAATATGAAGTTGAAGAAGAAAAAAGAATGGGGAATAGAGTTGAAGAAAGGTAAATTGATCATGGACATGGAAATTTATAAAGTGATAGATGGTTTTGTTGTTGTTGAGGTTCGTCGAAAAGTTGGTGATACTGATATGTACAAAGAACTATTGAAGAATAATATGAAGCCAATAATTCTTGGTCAAAAATCGATGAAAGTGTTGATTTCAACAGACGTGAGTCCATAATCTAGAGTCAGTAGATTTATAATTGTGTCTGATTACAAGCGAGAGAGTGCTTTGTACATAAGAGAGAGAGTATATTGAAAGTAAAAAATAAAACATAAAAATGTATAAAAGGGAAGTTATTCATCACTTACCCATATAGAGTGTTAATTTTTATTTTTTTTGTAGTGGGTTGAAAATTTTGTTGTGAGGAATAAAACTACACTACTATTGTATGTGTAAACTTATTAAATTTTACTTACTATTGATGTAACCAACATTTATACATTTATGGGAAAGTGTACTCATGTTGTGTATATTTTTTAGTTCAATTCTTTTGGGGTAAAACATATTTACACTATTACATCGTAAATTAGTATGAAAAATCTCTTATTTATACCATTAAAGGATATGCTGCAGTGGATAGGGTTGTCCCTCGCTTCATTAGAGGTTTTAGGTTCGAGTCAGTATGAAAAAAATTCTTGGATAGGGTTGTGCCTCGCTTAATTAGAGGGTTTAGGTTCGAGTCAGTATGAAAAAAATTCTCGGTAGAGAGTACTTCCCCCCAAATGAAGTCCTATGCGACACAAATTCAGAATAGTCGGGCTCCAATGTAAGAGGTTTTAGGTTCAAGTCAGTATGAAAAGTCGGGCTTCAATGTAAGTACCAGAAACCAGATGAAAAACCAAAAAAATATATTTTATATATGGCGTATATGACTTAAATCTATTCGTATTTTACTTTTTTTCCTTTAAAAAATAGAAAATGTAAATTATTAATTATTATAATTTATAATAACTTTTATGTAATTTTGTGTATAAATTTTTATTTTTATATTTAAATTTATAATCAAAATTTAAACTTGTATCACATAAATTAAAAGAGAGTACTCAACTAAAGGGAAGAGAGATCTTTTTCATGTTTGCCTCCTCAACCTCCAAATCTTGACTTATTTGTATTTCACTTAATTATGTGTTTAATTTACAATATTTCTCGAAAGTCAAACTATATAAACTTTGATCAGTTACATTAGGATAGATTGTCTATATGTCATTACCCCTTGGATTGCAACTCTTCCTGAAATAGTGAGATACTTTGTGCATTCAACTGCCCTTTCAAGAATCTAGCACCCAAAATCCTCTACTAAAACAGACTTGTGCTGCAGAGTCTCCATGAAAACATGGAAGCGCTCCTTACCAAGATTTTCTTGTCATGAAATACCAGCAGATTAAAGAGAAAATCAGAAACAAGATGTGCCATTTCAATCTCCCACTGTTGCAATCAAACAAGGAATATGAAAACTGGAAGAATGATGTACAAAAGTATTTATGGAACGGTGAACTGTGACAAGGGAGGAGCCAAATTGTCACTCGACAACATAGTACTTGATTGATCTGATCAGACACTTGTCTTTTACGAGTACACAAAGAGTACAGAAATCACTTACACTTAGAAGAGATATATTGTACAAAACAACACCATGATTTGGAAGCCTCAACTAAAGAATGTACATCTAGGCTATGAGGTGAACAAACCGGAAATTCTAACAAGAGAATTCAAAAGAATGCAAGAATGCTACACCTGAGATCTGACCATCCTGAGTTAAAGCGACTTTTAAACCGACTTTCCCCCTATGTCAAGAGGATTCATCAGTTACATAGATAGACACCTTAACTTGGCCTCAACCGACAACTGAAGAATCCAACTTTAAGGATGCACATACAGACACCTCACCTCATCTCCCACTGTGTCAATTGAACACTTCAATCTATGAAATGGTCATTTAAACACCTTCAAAATTTATTAGCATCAGGCGTTTGGATGAGTTGAGGTGTCTACATATGCATTCTCCAAGTTGGAGTATTTAATTGCCAGCTGAAGCAGTCAAAGGTGTTTATGTATGTATTATGCCTACCCTATTTGCACAGTATTTAGGATGGGGATTCATTGAAATCCCTCGCGTCCACTTAGCTCTGGCCCTGCATTTTGGACAAAATCTGAACAAGGAAGTGTATGGTAATCAAGGTAACTGCTCTTGCTGAATCAGATGGTTTTGGAGTAGCAGTTGCTGCTGCTCCAGAGGTTGTTGCTGGTTATCTAAATGCTGTTCCTGCTGAAGTTGATTATTTGGCGGCTGCTCTTCAAGCTGGTCTTCCAACTGTTGAGGCTGCTGCTGATCTTCTTGCCAAGTCCAAACGATATCTTGAAGACCCGGTCTTAGGCCTTCGTTCAATAACTGTTGATATTCCAATGTATCACCATTTGATTTTTTCACTTCGACCAAATGTAAAGCTTCAATGACCTCAAAGATCTCCACGTCAAAGCTCAAAGTCCCCTTTCTTCCTTCTTTTGTTCCTTCAAACCTCAGTAATCCCGCATCCCTTTTGCACATTTTCAGCTTGAGACGTTTAGCAATATTTTCGAGCTTGGATATGATCACTGATGCTGGTTTCTGGGAAGTGAATTTAGTTTCTTTCTTTAAACAAGGTTCCTCGAATAACCTGGATAAATCAAATTTAGCATAAAGGGAAATGATATCAAATGCATTCAACTTTGGAATCGAAGCCAGTTCTTGCTTGTCCTCTGTATTTTGTGAAGCTAAATCCGTGCTTGCTTCATCTACTACTGTAGATTTAGAGGAAGTTGACATTCCTCTCCGGAACCAGGTACTTCCTCTAATTTTTGCAAGAGAAATTCTTGTAATTGGATTAGGATCTAACATTCTTGAAAGTAGACGTCGGGCTTCTGGTGGAAACCAACTTGGACATTTGTATTCAGCTTTGCCGATCTTCCTATACATCTCCATCAAATTCGAGTCTTGAAATGGAAGATAACCAGCCAACAAAACATATAGGACAACCCCACACGACCAAATATCAGCCTTAGTCCCATCATAGCCTCTTCTGTTGATCACCTCGGGAGCAACATAAGCTGGAGTTCCACACGTCGTGTGGAGGAGTCCATCTTGGTGCTTTGACTCAACTAGAGCACTTAAACCAAAATCTGAAATTTTTAAGTTTTCATCATCGTCTAACAGCAAATTTTCAGGTTTCAAATCCCGGTGATAGACACCCCTGCTATGGCAGAAATCTACAGCATTTATCAACTGTTGAAAATATTTCCTTGCAACATCCTCTTTTAGCTTTCCTCTAGCAACCTTGTTAAAAAGCTCACCTCCTTTACAATATTCCATGACAAAATAAATCTTGGCTTTTGTTGCCATGACCTCGTAAAGATGCACAATATTTGGATGTCTGACTAGTTTCATAACAGATATTTCCCGTTTGATCTGATTCATGAGCCCGACCCTGAGAACTTTTTCCTTGTCTATGACTTTGATGGCAACACTCTGCCCAGTCTTGATATTCCTCGCATAGTAAACCTTAGCAAATGTGCCTTGTCCTAATAATCTGCCCACTTCATACCGCTCCATCAGTATGCTTCCTTTATTTGCCATAAAAAAATCTATCAAACCTAGTCCTACTAGTTAAGCAAGCTATATCTCTCCTCCTAATTAGTGTCACTTAACCATCCGCACACAAACTATCATTTATTAATGCAACAGACAATGTATAGCTACTCCATGCACTTTGCATCTTGGTGCAATCAATGATACTATGGTCGCAGCACCTTGGCTCAATCTTCTCAAAAATGAAAAATGGCAACTCTATTAAGCCCAAAGTCTCGAGAAGATCACTTTTAGAATTCCAGACAGTCAAACACATCTTTCAGCATTCCTAGGATTCTCTTCTCAACCACTAGAAAACGCTGAAAAAGTGTGTAATCAAACAACTAGATGAACTTCCGCAGCCTCCCCCCCTGGAAAAGGTGAAATCAGAGGAAAAGATTTCAGTATTATGCTTCCAACAATAGAAATTATGATTTGGAAGGTAAAGAAATGCATCTTGAGTAAAATTGGTGGTAGTTATCGATTTTGATCATATATTAGCAGTCTTTTACTCTGTATTTGGTATACCGGTTTATATTTAAAAACAAATGAAATTAAACAGTTATTAACCGAGAACTTCTACTGCAAGGTACCTATAAAGCAAGGTGCAACGAGGAGCTATACGATTCCTCTAACTGTATGTGAAACATAAATACACAAAGTTTTGAATGGAAACTTCTGGCACATTGACGTCGTATGATCAGGAGGTTACAAAGTCAAAATACAGAAGCAACCTCTTGCAAAATGTAAAGTAAGATTTCATAAAATAAGCCCAATATAATCCGACCCTTCCCCAGGATCTACAACAGCGAGATACTTTGTGCACTAAACTATCCGTTCTATAAATGCACAAATTCCAAAAGAAGGATCGAGAATCATAATGACGCTTACTTGGGACTTCCTAATTCCAAGTAAAACAAGTGATAGTTCAACAACAACAACAAACCCAACATAATCCCACATAGGTGGGATCTAGGGAGGGTGGGATGTACGCAGAAAACTTACCCTACCCCACGATAATGGAGATGTTGTTTCTGAAAGATCATCAACTTAAATATAGCATATTCGAGCAGTACGAAAAAGGACAAATATGACACAAGTGATAGTTCCTACTTCAAGAAGAACATGCCATTTGTGCTTGTATCAGACATTTAAGTTACTCAAAAGTAAAAGCCACAGCTAGTAAATACAAATCTGATTAAAATGAATACACAAATCATTCACACACTCAAATAAATCATCTGTAAAGGCTCCATCTACAAATAGCTGTAAAGGTCTCTCTTTTTATTTCTAAAAAAATAGCTGTAAAGTTTCTTCAGCAAAATCCCACCATGTAAAAAAACAAACCAGAAATCCTCCAATTGGATATTGATTTCAAAATCATGAGAAACAGGATTGCAAGGTGGGTAATTGAACCCGCGCTCAGATAACCAACCAACTAAGCTACTAACGCGATTAATCCATTTGTTAAACAACAATTCAACAAAAGGGGCAACCCAACATCATTTTTGTGATAAAGGGGCAATCTTGAATCATAATATCTCAACAAATCAAAAGAAAAAACAGCAAAACAAAGAGATAGCAAGACACCCAGAATCAAGAATCAAAAAACCAACACAAATATGATTTGTTTATGCAAAATACATCAATAAAGTTGAAATCTTTACCTTGATATAGATATAAACAATAGGGAGAGAGAAGCCCTTGTAGCTGTAGAAAATAAAGATCTTCTTTTTCTTCTTTCCTAATTTCACAAACACAGAGGAAAATGCACAAGTGGCAACGTTGTATGTGTTGTTTAGGACGCTGTTAATACGGCAGGAAAGACATGTTTCAGTGTGGGAGGGTCCATGTCAACATTAATCAATTTTTTTATTTTAATTTATTTTTTGTATATTTAAAAATTATAAAATTAATTTTTTTTGATATATTCAGTATATCTTACCGATATTGTAATCATCCTCGATCAGCAAGAAGAATATATGGCCCTGCGAGAGTGTACTACTTTAGGAATTCTAACAATTTATTTAACCGATACAAATTGTGATCCTTATCTCACAGATATTTCAATTTCAGTGAATGATAACGTCATATTCTCAATCCGATTAATTCTTAAGAAATTAATATTTACAATTTGTGAGGATTGGTCAATCTATATAAGAAATTCTAGATTAATAATAACATAATAAGATAAATAACTTACTTCAGAAATCCCTTTACGAGCCACTCTTTCGTTTTTGGCCTTTTTCTTAAAATAAAAAATGCTATCCTACTATGATTAAAAAAAATTCATTTATTATAAATGAAATAATTTACAATCACACAAATATTTAAGAATTATTTTAAATCACAAATTTTAAAAGTCTTTTTTCTTCTTAAATATCATATTAAATCAAACGATGTCACGTAATCAGAAGTTACTGGAAAAAACTAGGCAATGCCACGTGTTAACATGATATTTTCCTTTTCTTAGTATGTTATTTTTATTTGATTTTTTTCTTTTTTTTGGACTTACCATGTACTATTTACACGTTTACACATTTTCACATTTAATCCATGAACAAAATGAAACAAACAAAAACAGGAAAAAGAGACTAATTTTGCTAACCAGATCCTAACCAAGTCCCTAACAAAAAGGTAATAATACATTTCAAAAATTTAAAAATTTACTGATCTTCAACTTATAACGAACAGGAGCGATACTGTAAACACAAAAATGAGTCAGAACATGTCGAATGGTTAAATTTTCGACCTTTAACCAAAAGTGAAGGCTACTGTAAAAAAAAAATACAGTGGATCAGTTAAAAATCAATAATAATTTGTGTTAGATACATATAATAACACATGACTATGAATCACCTATGTGTAAAAGATATGAATCAGGTGTATTTAAATACAATGACTATGAATCACCTATATGTAAAAATATATGAATCATGTGTATAAAAAAAGCGTATGACTATGAATTACCTATGTGTAAAAGATATGAATCAGGTGTATTTAAATACGCATGACTATGAATCATCTACGTGTAAAAAGATATGAATCAGGTGTATTTAAATACACATGACTATGAATCACGTATGTGTAAATGATATGAATCGATTATATTTAAATACATATGACTATGAATCACCTACGTGTAAAGGATATGAATCAGGTATATTTAAAA
>JBCEWC010017969.1:0-12210 GCA_038996855.1 Solanum aculeatissimum
ATAATTTTTATATTTTAATTTGGTTTGTTTTAATTCCCATAACCATTCATTTATTATTTTTGTCAATCCTATATAACAATATCGATTCATGAAAACCATTCTTATTTATTTATAGTTATATTTGAGTTTTAAGTATTGTATATATTTGTATTCTATTTTAGATATCTTAGTTATTAATTGTTCAATTTTATAATTGTCACTTTTTGTCATATTTACTTGCTTATATTTTGGATATAGCCTTTTAAGTTTTCGTCATAGAGGTTCAAATTTGAATAGACTAGTTGAGCGGATAAGTATTCCAGTGGTTCGAGTCCTGGATGACGCATCATGTCGTCCAAGTCCTAGTGGTCATTCCTGTGATTCGAGTCCTAGATGATGTTTTCGAGGATCGAGCATTGGTTGATTATTTTTATGTTAGGGACCTAGTTGATTGTTCTTGGGTCAGGGACCCAATTGATTATTCTTGTGTTAGGGACCCGGTTAATTGTCAGACCATCTAGCCCTGGTTGACTTTCCCGATCGGAGGTGGGGTCAGGAAGGGAGTGCAGTACCTATGGTGATACTTAGGGGTGTGGAAACCCAGGTGATACTATATTTTATACTGGTTGAGATCTTGTGTTATTTGTTACTTCTCCCTATATTTATACAACTATACACACCCTGATTATGTGTGGATGTACCCTCTAGGCTTATGGGGGCTCAACGGGCATACAGACCCATATTAAGGCCTTACACCCACGTACAGTATGACACCGTGACCATGTGATACTGAGAGTTTGGGGTCAACTGTGATTCTGTCAATTGGGTTGTGATACATTACTTGATTATGGTAGTTAGAGTATGATGATATCACCGATATAGTCACTGTTAGCTCGAGGTTTTATTTTCTCATTTTACTATCTCAAGCCATCAAAGTTGGGATACTGGTTCAGATATGATTAGGTGGTTGAGTCATTTTACATCGTTACTGATCCGTGTATCCTACAACTATACATTCTATGATTGTGCATGGGTGTACCTTCTGGGCTTATGGGGGCCCAATTGGCGTACATGCATAGATACTAGGGCCTTAAACCCACGTATAGCACTATACCACAGTCCTATGACAATTATGATATGGTTTCATTTGGATTTTGTCGATTGGTTGCGTTGCACACAGTTTGATCTAACTCTATTGGTCCCTCCTGTTTCCACTTTTTGGTTCTTCTAACTTTACACGATTGGGTCTCCAAATGCGACAAATGTAGTTGACGCTGGATATTTGGGTACGTCAATCTGTATCTTTTCATACTATGTGGATTATTTAGTTGGGGGTTCTGTGATTCTCTAGATATGTTAATTCCTTGACCTAGGTTCAGATTGTTAGATTTACTACAGTTTCTATATTTTGGCATGCTATATTTAATCTATTTCACCCAGTTGGTTGGTGATGCCTATTGGGTGCCTTTTATCAATACTCACCTCTATATTTCTATATCTTCCCAAGGTATAGGTCTAGGTACTAGCTGTGGTCGCTGAGTTAGAGGTTTATGGATGATTCAGGAGACTTTGGTGAGCATCAAAAACTCTGGACATTCTACAGTCTCCTTTTGTTTTGACTTTTGTCTATTGTATCCAGACATTGTCCTTGTACTCTACAGTTGTGACCTACTACTATTATATATATATATATATATATATATATATATATGTGTGTGTGTGTGTGTGTGTGTGAGTGTGTTTTTTAATCTATAGTGGCTCTGTGCAAAAGACTTCAAGGTTCGGGGTAGGTTGTGGTTGTGTTATTGGTACTTTGCTAGTATTGCCATGTTTAGTGATTCAGGATAGGTACCTTGGATAGGATAGGATTGGCTTGCCTATAGGCATGATCTAGTAGGAACCATCATGATCTGAAAAGTTGGGTCATGACAGAAACATGCATAATCCATGAAGAAATAAATAATTGAACCATAATTGAGGTTACCCATGCATGAATTCATAGTTTAAAGGGACATACAAGTTCATAATTCATGGAAACCATGTAAATTAATAGAATAGAATTTGAATCATGCTTAAATCATCATTTAGTAATGGCCCATATCATAATTCCAACAATTCAAGACCAAATCATAAAAATCATACTTAGATCATGCTTAAAGTTTATGAAAGAGATGAAAGGTATTTTGGGCTCGAAGGTTGAATTGAAACCAAGGATGAATCCACACATACATTGCTTAAATTGAGAAGTTTGAGATGAATTTAGCTTGAACTTGAAACCCTAATTGATTCCTAGATTGAATCCTTGAGTTCTAGACTTTGGAGTGTTTTTAGGAGTTTGATTGTAGAGACTAAGTGTTAGGCTTAAAATGAAGTGTTAGGAATAGTATAGGGGCTGATTTAGGACTTAAAGGAATGTATAAAATTCACAAAAAGTCTAGAGGTTGGGATAAATTACAAAAACAACCTTAATGAAAACATGCTTAAAAATTGAATCGGGCACCTTCAGGGAATATTTCACGGGCCATGAACCTTTTCACTAGTCTTGAATCTCTCTCAAGTTACGAGACAGTGTTGGCCATGCCTGTGGCCCCTTGACATACTACATTGTGGTTCATGGTGAGATCCATGAGCCGTGGTGTGTGCCCATGGTGGTACACTTGGCAAGGCAGCCTCCAAGCAATCTAGGAAAATGGTTAAGGTCAATTTCACGGCAAGTGGACCCTTCCATGACTCATGAAGGATACTAACAAATTCAAGTTAAAGAAGTGTGAGATGAAGAGTACCTAGAGGGGTATGAAGGTAAAGGTGAAGAGGAACCATGGAATTATGTCCAAAGAAATATACAGAGAGGAAAAATAAGACATTGAGGTCATGGAGGTAGATTTGGTCCGATTCTACTTGGAAGAAGACCTTATGTGACTAACCACAAGTTTTTGGAGAAGAGCAAGGCAATCAAAATTTTGAATTTCAAAGCAATCATTATAATAATGACCAAGGTTGAAATGGAACTCAAGATGTTGGAATAAACTCTATCAAGACTAGACTACCAGCTTTCGAAGGGGAATGCAATCATGATGCTTTTCTAGAATGGGAGTCACTTTGTGAGTGGATCTTTTAAGTCAATGATTTCACTGAGATAACAAAGAGTTTCTTTGTTATTTCTCAATTTGAAGGGAATTCCATTACATGATGTGAATACATGAAGAGATACCATCTTGTTCTACATGGAGGACTCCCCCCTATGGACAAATTGAAAGCCCTAATAAGAGTTGATATGTACTGGAAAGGTATAGGTCTGTTGCTTGCTAAGTTGTACGGTTTGAAGCAAGGAAACAAAAGTGTTGCAACCTACTATGATGAGTTCCAAAATTTGATCTTGAAGCTAGAGTTCGATGAGAATAAAGAACATTTCGTTATTCACTTCAAGGTAGGGTTGAACAAAAAGATCACTTCTAAGTTGACTATTCACAAGTTAGCTAGTTTGAATGAAAATTTTAAAGTGGTGCATGTATGTGGATTATCGAGCTATCAACAAGATCACGGTAAAGTATCATCATCAAATCCCTAGGTTAGATGATATGCTTGATGAGTTAATGGTTCTTATGTGGTTTCAATGATTTATCTTAGGAGTGGTTATCATCAAATCCGGATACACCCCAGGGATGAATGAAAAACCATATTCAAGACCAAATTTCGTCTCTATGAATGATTGGTGATGCCTTTTGGTCTCAAAATCCTCCTAGCACATTTATGTGTCTCTTGAACCATGTGATGAAACCTTTCATAGGGAAATTTATTGTTATCTACTCTTATGATATTTTGGTCTATAGAAAAACTATGAATGAGCATGTAAAGCATTTAAGATGTGTGTTTGATGTGCTTAGAAAGGAACAACTTTATGCTAATCTTGAAAAATATTTATCTAGTTGAAGTTGTTTTCTTTGGCTTTGTTGTGATTGCAAGGGGAGTTGAGGTTGATGAATCTAACATAGACACTATTAAGAATTGGCTAACTCCTAAATCCATAAGTGATGTTCAAAGTTTTCATGTATTAGCTAGTTTTTATAAGCAATTTGTCAAAAGATTTAGTACTATCGTCGCTCCCTTAAATGAGGTAATCCAAAAGGATAAGTCTTTCAAATGGGGTGAGAAACAATCAAAGGCCTTTGAGACCTTGAAATATGTCCTTAGTTCCACTTCCTTGTTGCAATTGCCCAACTTTGAGAAAATGTTTGAAGTGGAATGCGATGCTTGTGAAGCGGCGTTGGAGACGTCTTAATGCAAGACCAAAAACCCATTGCTTACTTTAGTGAAAAGCTAAAAGGTGTCACTTTTAATATTCCACTTATGATCGTGAATGGTATGTGTTGATTAGTGCATTGGGAAATTTGCAACATTTACTTGTGGCCCAAAGAATTTGTTATTTTGCCGATCTTGAGTCCCTAAAGCATATTTGGGGTCATGGTAAGTTGAAGAAGAGGCACACTAAATGGATTGAATTCCTTGAAGCTTTTCCTTATGTAATCCAATAACAAAAGGGTAAGGAAAATGTAGTGGTTGATGCCTTATCAAGAAAACATGAGTCGATATGTACTTGGTATTCTAAATTTCTTTGCTTTGATTGTTTGAAGGCATTATATTCCACAGACCCCATATTTGTTCAAATCTACAAATATTGTGAGGAATGGGAAAGGGAAAGATGGCTTAGGGATAGATCTTCTACTCCCTATTCCAAGTTTGATGGTTTCTTGTTCAAAGGCATGAAACTATGTATGCCATGAGCTGTTTGAGAGAAATATTTGTGAGAGAGGCACATGATAGATTAACCAAAAAAGGGTGGTGTTTCCATAAGGCTCTTGTCTTATGATTAACCAAATAGGGTGGAGTTCCCGTAAGGTAACAAAAAAAGGTGTTGTTCCCTTAAGGTGTTGTGAAGCACTTTCCAAAAAGGGGAAGTTTTCATGACTCGACTAGGAGTGACATGGCGAATAGCAACCCAAGAGTCCCCAAACAAGCCCAAAGCATCTATTTACACATTATCGATTTAGAAGCGCATAATTAATAAGCAAGCACATTATTCTAAGGGAAACAAGGCTTTGGACTCAAGCTATAGGTATGTCATAGGGGAAAGGGATTTTCATGAATCACATAGCATATAGCAAATAGGGACTAAGGGGTGGGTAAGTATGACTCACGCTATAGGGATGGAAGGGACTTAGAACTTTCAACATTTCCACATCTTACCATTTTCATGTCATCATAGCATAATACATATCATGGTATTCCAACATAAACATAACATACAAATATAGAGGATTTCATTATGTCCAACAATGCCTCTAATACATAGAATAAAGGGGCCAAGACATGTCCCGAGCTCACCCTCAACATAAAAGATATAAGATAGGCATAACATAAAGTAGGTAGATAGAAGGTGGTTCTTGTCCTTGGAATAAAGGACTCACCACTAGTAATCCTCAAAAGCATTCGAGCTAACCATCAAGAGGTAGATGCGTATAGTCTTTGGTCCCTACATGGTTAGATCATGTAGGCAAAAGAGTATGTGTTAGTACGTTTGAATGTACTGATTATGCGGGCATGTAATGCATATAAACATTAATAACCTATAAATCAATGTTAGATGACAAGACCACATATATATAGAAAGAAGTATATAGGAAAGAATATAATATCAATGTGCCATGAAATCCATGATGCATGAATGCCCTAATATACAACATAGAGGGGATGTAACCTCAACCGATAAAAAAACCAAGTAAGCTATATCTTCGAAATCCATCCTCTTTCCCATAATGGATAAAGAGGTAACCTACTTGAAAAAAGTAGATCCATACATAATCATCCCTAAAAAGGGGCATACATGAACCTATCTTAGGCCCATAGTTATGTGAAATGAGTAAGGACCCTTGGGGATAGTTGTCACGCCCAAAATCCCATTAAGGAGGACTGGCACCCTTACTAACAAGTCTAGGGAGAACAAACCTGTAAGCCTGCACTATCTATGAATATTGTAAGGGATTTCCACACTCAACATGCCTTTAGGAAAGTAGACAGTAAGAACAAGCCAAAAATAAATGCATATGACTAGGCCCTTGGAGCCACGATGCCCAAAATGCAAGACATGCCACACTTTACTTTACATAGTCTACAAAGCCTCTAAATAAGGAACACTATCTGATAAGGGTCAGGATAGGCCCTGCCTCAGTACTAACTACTATATAATACAAAATATAAGCTCTACACACCCAAAGCTTTGAAGTAACCTGGAGCTCAATAATAATAGCTGGATATCTTGTACTCCTACTAAGGAGATCTACTAGCTCCTTTACCTGTAACATGAAATGCGGTCCCCCGAGAGGGATGTCAGTATGAGATAATGTACTGAATATGTAAGGCACAAAGTACTATATGCAAAACAAGAACTCAAATGAAACCATGAGCTGGTGCAAGGATGAGAGACCACCTTTAGTCATATTGTGGAAGCATGTACTTTATGTCCTTTATGTTACTTTACCTTTATTTACTTTATAATATGTGCACAATATATAATACAAATGACCAACTGATTAGTGGTACATCTATATCGGGATCGACCCTGGCTAGGCTTTCCTTACCCCTTGGGCTACCCTCCGATAGGATCAACCCTGGCTAGGTAATTCTTCCACCCCTTCGGCTAGCATCCATCAGAAGCAACTTTACTTTATCTTTTATTTACTTTTGAGATGATTCTTTTGGTGGTCATAACCTTTTGAGCTGTAGGACTAAGATATAACAAGTGACATATGAACAGTCATGTAAGACAATAAATAATAAAAAATAGTAGGTTACACAACTATTGAAACACATAGGAGATGAAATAACACATGGACTTTAGTTAGCTAAACAGAGAACTCATATATCTTGGTATCCAAAGTATGTATACAACTTTAACAATGACTATATATGGAAACATATATACATGTTAAAGAATGGAGGTGGGTTATTAATCATGTTGGAGTTTGTAAGTGACTTTATATGCCATGGAAGACTCTAGATTTCATGCCAAGTAATAGAAAATCGAGTAGCCTTACATACCTCTCAGTACCACCTCGGTATTATCTTGAAGTAACTTATTTTTCTCCCAAATAGTTATCTACAATATAGTAGGTGGTAAAACTAGTGGTATTAGCTAATAAACACATTTTAGTAGTCCAATTCCATCCAAAAAATGATGCCCGGGCAGCAAGCCCATAATTATCAACCCAAAGGCGTTCTTTCACCCTTTAATTCTAGAATCATATTTTCTAATACATATTCTTATATACATTTCATATCCATATTTCCTTTAGCCCCAACTAAGCCCACAACAGCTCAACAAGTACAACATACAACAACTCCATGCAATACACCATTAGGTAGCATAACCTTACGTCCTTTCCCCGTATTTCAACGACAACAATCCACATCTATTCCAACTTCAACTAAACTATTTTCAATATTTTTACACCTCAAAATAGCCCTAAAACAGTCACAAAATAGTCCCAAAACAGGTGGGGAACGTGAGACAATAATCCCCATTTATCAACCCACAAATCCCTACGAAAGCATATACAAAATAACATAAAAGAACTCGTCTTTAAGGAAAACAAAAAATGGTGCAGAAACCTTGACATATCATTTATGAACTAAACCTTGTTAAAATATCAACTTTACTTTATAATAAAGTAAACCAACAAGAGAAAAGTCCCTCAACAACCAAGAAAACTAAGCAGCAATTTTTGAACACATACTGTCCAAAATTTCTGACACAGCATAACCAACATATCTCTCTTATTTTCCATGAAAACTTATACTAAAATCATAGGTATTTCTACTTACTTTAGTCTTCAAAAATCAGGTCCTATTCAAGAACCTAAAAGTTGTGCTTTGGCTGCTTTGCAAAGTGAAAGAGAGCAAGGAGAGAACTTGAAAGAAATCTGATTTTTGTCTTAGTGAAAATGACTTGAAGTGGATGGTTTGTATCCCTTTTATATGGACCCATCTTGGCCAACTTTCTACACTATTTTGAGGATTATTTTATCAAGGGAGTTATGTACTATTTTTCCCTTTCACTTGGGCCTTGAGGGGCTCCAATTCAATGGGCCTTGGCAGCCCATTTTTCCCTTTTGCTTTAACTTATTTTAGGCCTAAATCGTCAAATAGATTGTGCATGTACTTGGGAATTTTTCCTATTCATCTTGGGATGAAAATATTGTCCCTTTATAATGCTATATCATGCTAAAATTACACCCTTAACTTGGGCTTCATTATTTATCGGACTTGGAAACATTTGGGGTTGGGCCTCGTCTCCATTTCCTTTTCTTTTTACTAACTTTTGGGCCTCAAGTGAGTTCACTCATGGATGAATTATTCTTCTCCATCTACCTATACAATTAATTCTAACCACACAGGTGACTCAACTACTAGCTTCCTAAGTCCCACAAGCACCTCACTTCTTTCACTCTGTTTAAGGTCGTGATCTCCTTAATTTGACTTAAACACAGATACACTTGATCACCTTAAGATTTAGACATACATATAACCCTCTAATCTGAAATGCAAGCACTTTTAATAATTGGTGCTCATTTGACCAAGACATATCATGTCCTATAAACATAGTACTAGTACATGTGAGATGCGGAGTGTTACAATAGTCTTTCATGCCTCCAATCCCATTCGGTGCTAAGTCATCATACCACGAAAATACGTACATATATACATGGTTGGAAAAAATGCTTAAGTCTTTCAAATCATTTTCATGCATACATAGGCTTAAAAGCCAAATATACTTTATAATCATGCAAACTTGGGCTAAAAAGCCAAATCATACTTTCATGCTTAGGAATAGCTCCTTCATACTCATACATAGTGGTGTAAACACCCATAATTTCTCAAAGAGTCATATCATAGACATTATGTGATCACATGTCATGTCATACCCATACTTGCTTGAAATCATAGTCATAAACATAATTGGGTCTTGGCCCACATCATAAATATCATGAAAATCAAAGTTCATGCATGCATATGCCATGACGAATGAGATAATAGCATGTGCAAGAGATATTCATATTTAAAATAAGATAATAAGATGAATCCATACTTAAATCATAAAGCAATAACCAATTAAAATATAATTGAGACTGCCCATGCATAATTTCATAAATCAAAGGACATACATATTTAAAACTTTATAAAATCAATATAACTCAACATGATAGGGCTTAAATCATATTAAAAACATCAATGAAACACATCCCACAACTTAATTTAATCAAATCAACACTGATTTAAAAGACTCATATTCAAAATAAGCTTGAAATTCATAAACTAAATAGTAAGAAGTTTTTGGGGTCTTCATGATTGAATTGAATCATGAATCAATCCAACATACCTTGATGAAAATAGAAGAATTAAGATGGATTTGTATTGAATTAAAAGTTCACTTGAAATCCTAGTTTGAATCTTCAAGGTCTTGCTTGAATGGAGTCTTTAGAAATTAAGTCTCTAGAGTCTAATGGTTTCTAATAAGGATGAATTGTAATGAAAAATTATAATCTTATTTAAAGGTTTAGGATATCTAAAAAGTTCATAAAAGACCCTTAGAATAACCCAAAATTACGGAAGGACAATTAATGAACCAAACTTAAAAATTCACATAGACCCTACATGGATAGACTTAATGAAAAAAAAGGTATAACTTCTTGATCCAAACTCCAAATTTGGCGAAACGTGATGATTTGGAAAGATAATTCAATGATCTTAAATTTGATACGTCCTAGGCCACCCAGTTTGTTTGTACTAAGAGATATGACTATTTAAATTTGACCCATCTATCAGTTCATATGTAAAGCTTAGCCAATGGAATTCCTTTGAACTTGGATTGATGAAAGAGATCTATAATGACCATAAACCACATAAATAATCATGTATTGAAGGCTTGAAGGTGAATTTATAAAGGGCTTGAGGGTTCTATGGAGATCCTCAAATTAGACCTTAAAAAGAGAATTTGGAAAGTGTTTGAACGAGTGAATGAGGAACTAAGTATTATGGAGCGCATGGAGTGATATGGAAAGAATAGAATTGATTTGACAGGTTAAAGGACTATCCCCAATTGAACGGAACTTGAAAGGTCTCTTGGCATCTCCAATAAATCTCTTCACGAGCCGTATAGAGCTCCACAGACCATACAGGTGTTCGTGGAGCGTGCCTCCTCATTGAGATGGTACTTTCATACATAGAAAATTTATCAAGGTCACTCCCACAGAAGCCATATAGTCTGTACAAAGGTTCACAGTTCATGAAAAATGCTTATACAAAGATTCAAGTTCTGAGATAGTGATTGTTATTTAGCCAAGATTTCGCCTGCCATCTTCATTAGGAGCTCGTACGACCCGTATAAGTGGCCATGGTGATCTCCTTAGTCAAAATAGAGGGATCATTGGCTGGGACCTTCCCATGATCCCCCTTTACGAACCATGGTAAGGACCACAACTCGTGGTGGTGCCCATGGTGTGGTGCCTAGGCCTAAAACACTAGAATCAATATACTTCACATCATTGAGGTTTTCCAAAGTCTAGGTCCTTATAGAAGTTCTTTTAAGGTGAGTGTTTTGTCTACCATGGAAAAGTATACCACTCCTTCATTCGGTGTGGAGTGAACATCGGGATTTCAAGTAGCTTGCTTGGTCTTATTTGTCGGTTATGGTCCCTCCCCAACTAAGTATGATATGATTTATGATTTGGCTATCTCTATACATGAATTTGATTAAAGCATCAACCATTCATGACATATTGAGCTTATATCTGTTGATTATGGTTATGCATATTGTTTAATATTGGCTTATGTTCTTTGTCGCATTGCATCCCGCATACTTAGTACATTCCTAGTACTAAAATATACTTTTTGCCTATATGATCTAACCATGTAGGGACCGGAGATCCTATCCATCCTCCTTCTCCACATGGCAGGCGATTTAGTTGAAGATAACTTTTGGTGAGTCTTCCACATCCGGGGACAATAGCCATTTACTTTCATGCTTTATTTTTAGCTTATCTACTTTTGGATATTTATCTTCTGAGGGTGAGCCCGGGAGATATCTGGGCCCCCATTCCATTTGAACTAGAGGTGTTGTTGGATATTTGGATATGTATATTATGAGCTTGACTTTTATTATGCTATGTATTATTAAAAACTCCTTTAGTCCCTTATTCCCTCTTATGTGTTGAATGCTTGTTGTAAGGAGATGAAAGTCCTAAGTCCCTAGTTGCCTCCATAGCATGAGTCATACTTACCCACCCCTTAGATTTTATTTTCTATGTGATCTATTCTCATCCTCTTCCCTACAATATCCCCATCACATGATTCCAAAGTCCCATTTTTCCTAGAATTTACGTGTTATTTTCTTTAATTTTTACTTCCACAACCAAGGATATGTTAGGCATACTTAAGAGGCTTGTTTAGAGTTCCTTCAGATTATCCATTTGTCGTGTTATGCCTAGGCCCTAGGCTTGGGGCGTGACACCATGTCTTTCCTCCATTCCATGAGCATAAGTTACAACTCGTGGAAAATCTTACGTCTCGTGTTTTCTTTTGTGCATTGGTGTCCTTCCCATCTTGAGCTATTGGAATTGCACCCTTGGACTCAGTAACCCATGCATATTCCATTTTACGGGTTGTATACCCCTTTGTGAACCCACTTATACTTAGAAAAATTTACGGACTTCATTTCTTTTGCACTTTCTTAAATTCCAGCATGAGAAATCTTACAGTTCCACTCATGTTTAGATATGTTTTTAGATAATGTGATGAGCTTGACTCTAATAATTCTTATGTATCTATAGATATTTCCTTTAGTCCCTATACATTTTATGATATTGTTGGATATTGATGCCATATGATGGATTTCCTAAGTCCCTAATTCATAGAGTGCGTCCCATGACCCCTTTCCCTTAGTTTATGTGTTGATGAGATTATATGAAGGCACTCCTTACCCCTTATTCCCATAGCTTGTGTCCGAAGTCTTGAATCCCCTTATTTTGAATAAATGATGCTTGAATTATGTTTTCAAAACCAATGATGTGCTTAAGTATGCTATGAGGCTTGTTGGGGACTCTTTGTCACGCCCCAAAAGATGTGGAGGAATGACTGGCACTCGATACCACCATAGGCCGAGTAAACCACTTAACATAC
>JBCEWC010017970.1:0-12210 GCA_038996855.1 Solanum aculeatissimum
TAAAGAGGAGGGTTCTTGGGTCTTCATGGATGAAAGAAAATCCATGAATCAAACCCACATACCTTGAGTTTAATCAAAAGAATTGGATGGAATTGCAAGAGAGATGAATTTCCCTAAATTGTTTCCAGCTTTCATCAATGGAGGTCAAGAGGATTGAGAGAATTTTGGAGAGACTTTAGGAGTGCTAGAATGGATGAAAAGGGTTTAGGGTTAGATTTAGGGGGTTTAGGAGACCTTAGAAAGCCTAAAAAGGGCATAACATCTAATTAAATTATGAATTAACCATTAATGAAATGGACTAATTCACTGAAACAGGGTCTCATGGAAGGGCTACAGTGCCCGTTTACATGCCCACGGGCCGTGAACCTATCCGTGAGGCTACACCTGGCCTCTACTTCGACTTGAACTCTCGGGGGACTTTTTGGATCACTCCACGGGGGGTCTCACGGACCGTGTAGCAGCTACACATGGACCATGTACTGGTCTGTGGAGCATCACTTGGTCTGGATTCCGGCCCTGAACCTTGGCCAACATTCTGCCTCACTTCACGGGACCCCTCATGGGCCGTGAAGAGTCACACGGACCGTGAGGTGGTCCGTGGGACCATACTTGGTCCATGGCCTGGACCCCAGCCTACAGGAGGCCACTGGACCAACCCACATCACCCCCATGGACCGTGGACCACCAAACGGTCAGTGGTCCAGCCATTAGCCCAATTCCAGATCCTTGTTCCCAACGTCCTTCCCATTACGGGCAGTCCAACTGTTTTGGCCATAACTTTCCCATACAAACTCCGAATTGAGCAAAACTAGTTGCATTGTGAAAATAACTCAAAGAGCTTAGATTTTATATATGGCAGAACATACTATTCAACCTGTACCAAAAGTTATGATCTTTCAAAGTTCACTGCCTAACCGGCCTTACAACCTCACCAAATGATCTGTTTTGAATCTGGCCACTTAAATATAATCCATGGCTACCAAACATCAATCGTGACCAGTTTATCACTAACCTTTCTCCACCATTACTAAGTTTGAAAATTTTCAGGTCGTTACATCACATTAATTGAAGAACATGTTTCCAAGGATGACAAATCATAAAAATTGATGTCTCAAGGACGATATAAAATTTCTTAAGGAATGAAAGGGTTATACGAAGGGAAGGACAAAAGAAACTAAAATAATTTAAGTCTTTTAATTGGTCCCTACTATTTCAGTTGCTAACTTTATTTAATTTCTTGAATTAAAGAGTATAGAACTAAAAATTTATGTAGAACTAATGAATTGGAAAGCTTTAGGTATACTAGAAGACTCTCTTTGTGAACCTTTGTGAGAGAGACTAATTAAAATATATCATGAGGTTTGGCCAATCAAACCTTTTAGGGTGTATATGTGTGATCTCAAATTTAAGTCGAATTTGTTTTATTGCAAATGACTTTTAACTTAAATTAGTTTGTTTATTTCTATATAAGAATTATGTTATTTTTCTCTTTAATATGAATATCATTTATCATTTATTTATTTAAATGTGACGAGACTTAATTAAATGTCATCATTAAAATACTCACTAAGAAATTTATATTTTATTTTTATTATATATTTAATATGTTGGTAAAGATTGAAAAACTTAGTGGTCATTTTGATTCTACGTTAAATGTGAAGTCAATAATGAAAATTGTTTTGCTTGATTGAGTATATGAATTCCATGCATATATTGTTCAAAGTAATATTGATGAATAAAAAGGAAACTTGCTTAAATTGTTTCTCATTAACAAAAATTGCATGTAAAAGTATCGTTATTGACTTCAACATAGGTAAAAAACTAAATGATGACAATTATGACATCTAGAGTCATAAAATATGATATCTACCAGAAGAGCAAAGTGTTCTTGAAGGTATTAATCACGTTTTAAGTCAATCAGACAAGCGTAATACTGCACAACATAGAAGAGATCTTGAAGCTTATAAAACTCTGATAAAGGTTGACTCCGCTATACATGGAATAATTGTAAGATCCTTTTTTGATGATTTTATTCACGAATATGAGGAATATTCTGATGCTCATGCCATATGGGCATACATACGAGGAATATATGGGGGTAATTTGTGACCCACTTTAGATAGCTGACTATCAAGTTTGACACTTTCAAAAGGCATCATGATCATATCATCAAGCAACACCTTAGAGTGATGTCAAATATGATAGGACAACTCAATAGTGTTGATCGTGTTCTCTGATATGAACAATAGGTTTAATCAGTGATTCGGTCTCTTCACAATAGTTGGAAATATTTGAAGGTTAACTTGACTCACAATAATGGTACCAAAACCTTTTTTTGATATTGCTTAACATTTTGAACTTGAAGACGAGTGGCTTGATGTTTCTAAAGCTGCTTCTAATGCATTTGTGGAAAAATCTAATGGTACAAAGTCTTTAGGCTTCAAGTGCTCAAAAATTTAAAAAAGAAAGAAAAGAGTAAGGAGATCGAAGAAGGACCCTCCGAGAAAAAGAAAAAGAGAAAATGATTTTCAAGAACAAGGAAAAGAGCAAGATGAAGTGCTACAATTGCCAAGTTCTTGGGCATTTTGCTCGTGATTTTCTTGAGTAGAAAGAAGTAACATTTCTAAATGCATCTCTAAGAACTTCATATGTTGCTAGCACTTATTTACTAACTAAATCTAATCTTATGTGAATTATAGACTCAAGATCTATTAGACCCTTATCTTGATGGTTCGAGTGACTCAGTCTTGTCTAGAGATTTACATGAAGAACCAAGCCAAGACCCAATGACTTCGATCAAGATTAAGTTCAAGTGAAAGAAGATGTTGGCATTGGTGTAGCTAAGGCATGGAATGCAAGATGTGGATAAGGCATGAAAAGGGTTGAGAAAAGCTAACACAATCCTGTGATCATGACATGATCATGTCTAAACAAATTTTGAAGCTAAGTGCTGGACAAGGATAATGGCTCAGGGAACTGGACCACAATCACAAGTTGTATAGGGCAGGACCTGGCCATGGCATAAGAACGTGGGTAGGTGCGAAGCTAGGCGGCTGAGGTAGTGTTTTAACTCTATATTTAAAGGTTGCCTATGTGTGCCTTGCACATGTGTGGGCAATTGGGTGGTGTTGGTAGTTTCTAATAGTTGTATGCTTGTTAGCATTGTAAATAAGGCTTGTAATTCAAATTTAAATTGTTTCTTATCAGTTGGGGATGTCAATTGAAAATTGTAGGCATGTGGCTTACATGTGACTAGGTGTTGTTTTCTGTTTAAAGGCACAAATAGACTAGTCTTAGGTAGAGTTAGCCTGGATAAATTTCATAAGGCTAAGTGTATGTGTGCTTTCTTTGTGGAATGAGTTAAATACAAAGTTGGGACTTGTTCCTGTACGTACTTATATTGTCTTAAATTTGTAGTCATTGACTATGTCTTAAACAAGATTAAGGGGTGAAAGAAAAAAGGCCATGTCTAAGGGTGCTAGACTTTCTAAGGGGACTAGATCATAATAGTTAACACCATTACTATTGGCATTAGTACAAAGGGTTTCAACATAAGAAATGGCTAGCAAAAATAATTACAATGAATTATTCTAAGGATGCTAGACTACCTAAATGGGCTATATCATAAGGGTTGACCCCATTACAACAAGTATTAGAGTAAAGGGTTTCAACATGAGAAATGGCTGGTAAAAATAATTACAACAAATTACGTGAGAAGGATGCACAATTGAAGCCATTCTAGGCATGACAGAAAACATCAGAGCCATGGTTGATGTTCTAACATACATTTAGGGCATCAATGATGTGATATAGGCTTATCATGGTATTGTTGATGGCTAGTTGGCTGAGTTGCAGGCTTTTTGTGAGTCTGTGGGTACACAAAGTAAGTGCCTTAAAAAAGAGAATGAAGATCTAAGATGGAGGTGACTCTTCTTTATCGGGCTATAACGAGATTTCCTGGAGGCGAAGAACTTGCCAAGATCCAAATTCTTAAACCAAAATTATTTGAGGGTATTCATGGTGACAAAGCACTGGATATTTTTTGGGACTTAGAGAATTATTTTGCTACTACCCACATCCCTAAAAATGATAAGTTGACCATGACAGTCTGGTATTTTCATGAGGATGCAATCCTGGCTAAATAACAAAACCCATAAAAATTCATCGATACATTAAGTAAAATTAAATACCTATTAGCCAATTACTGCATTGTAGTCTACTTTGTTCCCTTAGAAGTATTGGGGTTTCTAGCTAACCATGAAATAGAGCATGGGTAAGTTATCAAAAAGGTTTCCTTTAATTGAATTTATCTTTTTGCTCCAGAAATCAGAAGAAATTAATACAAAGTCTTGTAAAACCCTTACTCTCTCTCTAAGAAAAGGAAAATTTTCTCTCTCCAAAAATGTACTCTCTCTCTAGAAGAATGTACTCTCCTTTCTTAGTGTCCTTGTGCCTTTTTATAGCTGTGAGTTTGTGTACTCTTTTTAATAACCATTGAGCCTTTTATACTTTGTAACAAAAGTGAAGAGTATCTTCCTCGAAATTCAAATATGCAACATTAGTCGACCTCACCGACTGAGTTGGGGATATGTATATCCTACCTTTAGCTCATAGATCACTCCTCTGACTGGTCTTGAAGTGGAACTTTGGCATGTTCATTCAAGATCGTGTGAGGATTTAGACTTTGTAAAACCTTGTCAATGTAGTGTACACTGATTTTGAACTCATTTTGGGTGGTTAATGATCACCATGAGTCTTCCTTATATAGCCAATATCAAGAGAATTACATCAGTTATGTTTATCATAAGAACCATTGGAAGAGTAAAATTTAACTGGCCATATCTTTTAACAAAGGAATAATTGAGTGGTCTATGGCTTATCAAATTGAAGATTTTTGAGTTATCTTTCTAACACATCTAGTTTTACTTGATTCTGAGTTTGAATGAGAATGTTATGCCCATTTTCATAAAGGTTATCTGTGTAGGGATTTTGTTGAGTCTTTTGGCTAAGGCATGCTACCAGGAGACCCCATATAGGTCATGAAGCCTTGTATGGTCCATGTGAAGGTCTCGTGGTCCTCAACATATACCATGGTTTAGTGTTTTATGAAGGTCTCATCCTCGATATGTTATGCATTATAACATTATGCATCATGGACTTTATGGAATATTGATATATTATTCATTCTTATATGATTGGTTCTATATATATATGGGTCCTTGTCATCTAACACTTATTTGCAGGATTATATGTTCATAGCATTTTCATGCCACATACTTAGTACATTCAAACATACTAACATATACTCTTTTGCCAACATGATCTAACTATGTAAGGACCAGAGACTATCACCATCTACCTCTTGATGACTAGTTGATTGACTCATAGTTGTTTGTGGTCAGTCCTATCATCCAAGGACAAGCCAACTTCTATCCACCTACTATGATTATGCTGTTTATTTCTTTACTTTGAGGGTGAGCCCGGGATATGTCTTGGCCTCCAACCTACTCTAGACTAGAGACATTGTTGGATATCTTGTAGTCTTTTGTATGAGTTATGCTATGTGTATCTTTGAGATGTTATACCTAAGTACTATGTATAGATGATATGATTATGTGTTATGAGATGATATGGAAAGTTATAAGGCTCACAATATCTCCATAACTTGGGTCCTCCTTACCTGCCCTTAGTATTATATGTTATGTACTATATGAATCCATGTAAATCCCTATCCCTACGATATCCCCATAGTGTGAGTCATACTTACCTACCTCGTAGAACTATGTATTTAAATAAATATTCATGCGTTTCTAAATCAATGATGTGTGAACGTATGCTATGAGGCTTGTTTGGGGACTTTCGGATTCCCATTCTCCATGTCACTATTAGGCCCTACTCTTAGGTTGTGAAAAACATGGTATCAGAGCACTAGATTTATGAATGATCCTTGGAGTTCAGCATGCCACGTCGAGTAGAGTCCTATTCATGGGTGTGAAGTATACCATACCTATGAGTGGGAGGCTATGGTGATGTTTTTAGGAATTGTCCCACTTTTTTATTTCTTATGTCGTACTATGGATTGTGTATTTAGATTTCTTGACACTGATACTATCATTCGTACTATTTCAGAAGATGCATCCATAAAGAGCTTCTCTACCTAGGAAGGCCCTGGTTAATGAGGACCCAGTCCCTCAAGAACCTATGGGAAGCCAGTTACTCATAATGAGTTCAGGACTGTTGTTTCCCTACTTGCTTAAGTGGTGACCAATCAAGTTAGGCAGGCTAATCCTCCTTCTCAAGTTCAGACTCTGGCTACTAGAGTGAGAGATTTTACTCGAATGAATCCTCTGGAGTTGTATGGTTCAAAGGTTGATGAGGATGCACAGGAATTCATTGATGAACTCTCCAAGGTGTTGACTGTTATGGGGCTGACTTCTGAGGAGAAAGCTAAGCTAGCTACTTATCATTTGAAGGATGTGTCTCAAGTGTGGTATACTCAGTGGTTGATAGAGAGGGTTACTAATGATCAAGTTGGCTGGGAAGAGTTTAAAATTGCTTTTCTGGACCGTTTCTTCCCTCTTAAACTTAAGGAGGCCAAGATGATAGAGTTTATCAATCTCAGACAAGGTGGCATGACTGTGACAGACTATTCCCTCAAGTTCACAAAGCTCTCAAAGTATGTTCCTATACTAGTGGCTGACCCTTGTGCAAGAATGGACAAGTTTATTTCTGGAATCTTTGATTTGGTTGTGAAAGAGTGTCATACGACTATGCTTATTTGGGACATGGACATCTCCAGGCTCATGACTCATGTCGAACAGATTGAAGGGGAGAAACTCAAAGAAAGGAAGGTGAATGATGCTAAGAGGGCTCATTATGATGGTGGATTCTCCAAACTCTAAGGATGGTAGTAGATTGGTCGCTTCTAGCAGGGCTAAGGTGCTAATGGAAGGGTTGCCAATGGTAGATTGCCTCTTTCTAAGGCATGGGCGAAAGGTGGACCAATTTCTCCTATGTGTGACAAGTGTAGGAAGAACCACTCGAGTTTGTGCCAAAGGGATGCTGGTGCTTATTTTTGGTGTGGTGAAATGAACCATAGGATTGATAACTATCCTAAAGTTTCCAAGAAGGTTCAAGGTTGAGTGGCTCAAGATGATCAACTCCAACCAAGGGTTCTTCAAGGTGATGCTCCCAGGAACAATAGGTTCTATGCCTTGCATGCTCAATAAGAAGTAAAGGAGACTCTAGATTTGGTGACTGGTATGTTAAAAGTCTTTGATTTTGATGCTTATGATTTTCTTAATTCAGGTGCAAATTTATCTTTTATGACTCCTCTCTTGGCTGTTAAGTTTGGTTTGAGTCCTAAAATTTTGAGGGAGCCCTACTCAGTTTATACTCCTTTGGGTGAATCTATTACTGTCCGAATAGTCTATCAAAGTTTTCATGTTTTAGTCTTGCATAAGATTCTTCCTAGTGATCTTGTAGAGCTTGAGATGTTTGATTTTGATATTATTCTTGGGATGGATTTATTGCATGCTTTATATCCTCTATTGATTATCGAACCCGAAAGGAAAAAGTTTAGTTTCCTAATGAGCCTGGTCTTGAATGGGAGGTTAGTAACTCTATTGTTAAGGGTTGGTTCATTTCATATATCAAGGCCCGAAGGATGATTTCTAAGGGGTACATCTATTATATTTTGAGGGTTAGAGAAGTGGAATCTAAGTTACCTATTTTTGAGTTAGTTTCGGTGGTTAATGAGTTTCTAAATGTCTTTCATGAAGAGTTTCCTAGCATTTCTCCCGAAAAGAAAGTAGATTTTGGCATCGATATCCTTTCGGATACTCAACCTAATTTCATTCCTCCATATCGTATGGCCACAACTGAATTAAAGGAGTTGAAGGATCAGTTAAATGACATTTTGGAGAAGGGTTTTATTAGGCTAAGTATTTCACCTTGGGGGTGCTCCTGTGCTATTTGTGAGGAAGAAGAATGGATCACTTTAGATGTGTATTGATTACCTATAATTGAATAAAGTGACCATCAAGAATAAATATCCATTTCCAAGGGTCGGTGACTTGTTTGACCAGTTACTAGGAGCTACTCATTTCTCCACGATTAATCTCTGCTCCAGTTACCTTTAGTTAAAGGTTCAGGATTGTGATATTCCCAAAATTTCTTTCTAGACTAGGTATGGGCATTTTGAATTCGTGGTGATGTCGTTTGGTTTGACTAATGTTCCAGCTGTATTTATAGGCCCTATGAACCAAGTGTTCACGACTTTTCTTGATAGTTTTGTTATTGTCTTCATTGATGATATTCTGATATGGATCATTTGAGGTTGGTTCTTCAGACTTTGAGGGAGAAGCAATTGTCCGCCAAGTTCAATAAATGTGAGTTTTGGTTGGGTGAAGTGGTTTTCCTTGGTCATGTGGTATCCGGTGATGGTATTAAAGTTGACCCAAAGAAGACCAAGGCCGTGAAAAATTGGCCTAGACTATTGAATCCTTTTGATATTTGGAGTTTTCTTGGGTTGGTTGGTTATTATCGAAGGTTTGTTCAAGGGTTTTAATCTATTGCATCTCCATTAGTTAAGTTGACTCAAAAGAAGCCCAAGATCATATGGTTAGATGAGTGTGAGAAGAGTTTTCAGATTTTGAAGGATCGACTTACATCGACTCCTATTTTGACTATATCGAATGGATTAGACGGGTTTGTGGTATATTGTGATGCTTCTCAATATTTAGGGGATCGTTTTCTTGAACCCATATGTGTTTCTATAGGTCTTAGTGTAACTAGTTTGTCGAAAATATATGTACCCATATTTTTCCATTATGATGTGGCATTTTGTGTCATTGCCCGTCGACCTGCTTCTATTTGTCGAGATGTAATCGAAGCAAGTTCAAGTGCCTGAAGAGCATATTTACCAAAAGAAATACGATTACCTCAATAAGATATTCCCTTCCTTCTTTCTCTATGTTGTTTATGAAATCTAGTTCTTTTGAGGTTATAGTTGATGGTTCGTTCTGAATTTCATCTTAACTAAAGAACCGGATTTGAGAAAAAAAATGTCATTCATTTGCTGAGAAATAAAAAGGAATATCAAAAATTCGAGTGGCTGAAGCTGAAGCAACTACTTTCAAAGTAACAGAAAGAAATGTAATGGCTGGAGTGGGAGAGTCAGAGTCGAAAAGAAGATTCTTCACTTCTTTCTCTCATTCAAAATCTTGGATGAGACTTTCATCTCACACGGCTCTCCATTGATTAAGTTGACTCAAAAGAAGACCAAGTTCGTATGGTCAGATGAGTGTGAGAAGAGTTTTTAGACTTTGAAGGATCGACTTAGATCGGCTCCTATTTTGACTCTATCGAATATATTAGATGGGTTTGTGGTGTATTGTGATGCTTCTCGAATTGGGCTGGGTTGTGTACTTATGCAATATGGTAAGGTGATGTCTTATGCGTCAAGGAAATTGAAAGTGCGAGAATGAAATTACTCGACCCATGATCTTGAGTTTGTGCCTATGGTGTTTGCTTTAAATATTTGGAGACATTATTTATATGGGGTTCTTTTGATGTTTTCACTGATCACAAGAGTTTGCAATATGTGTTCACTCAAAGAGATCTTAACTTGAGGCAAAAACGGTGGTTGGAGCTACTTAAAGACTACGATATGAGTGTTTTATATCATCCCGACAAGGCTAATATGGTGGCCGGTGCTCTCAGTAGGCTGTCTATGGGAAGTGTGGCCCATGTTTATAAAGAGAAGAAAGAGTTAGTCAAGGATGTTCATCATTTTTATAGGTTGGGTGTTAGATTGTCTGACTCTAATGATGGTGGAATTCATGTTCAAAATTGGGTTGAGTCTTCTGTGATCGCTGATTTCAAGGCAAAGCAAGATTTAGATCCCTTTTTGGTTGAGTTGAAAAAGTTGGATACTGAAAAGGGGATAGAGGTTTTCTCTCAAGGGGGAGATGGTGTGTTATGGTATCAAGATCGATTATGTGTTCCTGATGTTGATGGACTTAGACAGGTGATCATGAGTGAAGCTCATAAGTCTTATTGTTCTGTACATCTGGGATCCACCAAAATGTACCAAGATTTGAGGAAAGTGTATTGGTGACATGGTATGAAGAATGACATAGCCAAGTTTGTGTCTGAGTGCCTAAATTGTCAACAAGTGAAAGTGGAACATCAAAGGCCCGGTAGTTTGTCTCAAGATATTAAGATTCCTACTTGAAAGTGGGAAGATATGAATATAGATTTTGTGGTTAGTTAGTCCCGTACATGAAAGTAATTTGATTCTATTTGGGTTGTTGTTGATCGAATGACCAAGTCAGCTCATTTCCTAATGGTTAAGACTACTCTCAATGCCAAGGATTATGCAACGTTGTATATTTGAGAGTTGGTTAGATTGCATAGTGTGCCTATGTCTATCATATCGGATCGTGGTACCCAATTTACTTCACACTTTTGGAGATTATTTCAAAGAGGGATTGGCACGAAGGTGAAGTTGAGTACCGCTTTTCATCCTTAAATTGATGGACAAGACAAGAGGACAATTCAAACTTTGGAGGACCTGTTTAGGGCTTGTGTACTGGAATTCAAGGGAATTGGGATGACCATCTACCGCTTATCGAGTTTGCTTACAATAATAGTTTTTAATCTAGCATTGGTATGGGTCGTTTGAAGCTTTACATGGAAGAAGGTGTAGATCCCTGGTGGGATGGTTTTAATTAGGTGAGATGCTTTGATAGGCTCGAATTTGGTAATTGAGGCCTTGGAAAATGTGTTGTTGATTATAGAAAGGTTTAATATAGCTCAAAGTAGCCAAAAGTCTTATTCGGATTTTAGGAAGAGGGACCTTCAATTTTTTGTTTGTGATTGGGTGTATGGGAAGGTTTCACCCATGAATGGTATAATGCATTTTAGCAAGAGGGGCAAGTTATGTCCCTGGTATGTTGGCCCATATGAGATTTTTTATTTGATTGGTAATATGGATTAGTGATTGGATTTGCCTTTGGACATGAGTTCTATCCACCCGTTTTTCCATGTATCTATATTGAGGAAGTTGGTTGGTGATCCTAGTTCGATTGTACCTTTGAAAGGTGTTGAGGTTGAGGAGAACTTGACTTATGAAGAAGTATCGGTTGAAATTTTGGCTAGACAAGTGAAGCGGCTTTGCAACAAGTATGTGGCTTTGGTTAAAGTGCTTAGAAGAAATAAACATGTGGAGAGTGCTATAAATATCCCTATCTCTTTCGATCCACTCAAGCCTAAGGTACTAGGTTCTTTCTATAATATGTGGTCTAATTATTTAACTCTTGAGTTCCATGACATGACATGCATACATGTGCACGAAAATGATTTAAAAGATGTTTTGACATGAGTTTTGATGATTTTATGATTTTCAAATAATGAGTCTTGTAATGTGTTTTCATATTGTATATTTCTTGAGTAACTCAAGCTTTACAAGCCTTGTACTAGCCCATTTGAGGATGAATATTCCCAAGGGGGAGATGTTGTAAGGACCCAGACTTTGGAAAATCTTGTCGATGTGGTGTACACTGATTTTGAACTCATTTTGGGTGGTTAATGATCACCATGAGTCTCCCTTATGTAGCCATGATCAAGAGAATTACATGGATTAAGTTTATCTTAGGAACTATTGGAAGAGTAAACTTTAATGGGCCATATTTGTTATCACAAAAACAAATGGGTGATCCATCACCTATCAAATTAAAGAACTTTGAGTTTGCTTTCCAACTGTCACGACCCGGATAAGGGGCCTGGATATGAAATGGCAAAGGAGAACCCAAAAGTCTTCGATCAAGCCATCATAGCATCATTACACACATTATAGGTTCGAAAACGTGGAAGATAAGCACATAACACATGAGCTCTAAGGGATTTGAGACTTGGGACTCAAACTATGGGGACATTTTTGGGAATGGGATCACCATGAGTTCACGTAACACATAACAATAATCTCTAAGGGGAACGGGTTAGGGGAATTCCACTATGGGGGCACACCGGGATTAAGGGACTTAACACAGAAGCTCATAGTCATTCAAATCCCCAACATTCATATCATAAGCATAATAAATGGCAATTCTCGTAATCAAGACTAATTGGAAAAGTTTCCATAAGCATAACATTCAACATTCAAGTCAGAGTACAAGAGTTTAGAGTTTGTCCATAAGCCTCTACATA
>JBCEWC010017971.1:0-12210 GCA_038996855.1 Solanum aculeatissimum
CTTGCATGATTGGGTATTGTGAATGACTATGTGCTATGTGCAAGCATGCTTGTCCCATTCCCGTTATTGCCCCCATAACTTGAGTCTCAAGTCCCCAATACCTTAGAGCATACGTGCTATGTGTTTAGCTTCTGCGTTTTCGAACTGATGATGTGTGAAATGATACTATGATGGCTTGATCGAGGGTCTTCAGGTCTTCTTTTTCCATGTCACATCTAGGCCCCTATCCGGGTTGTGACACGATAACATCTTAGGGACCCACATTCATGAAGGTCATTTAGTTGGCCTTTTAAATTGAGATAAACCCCATTATCAACTTTAAACCCAAAGTTCCAATTTTAATTTCTTAATTTCTAAAGCTTTGATTAAGCTCAGTTTCGAGGCCTTATGGTCAGGAATTGTTGAAACCAACTATTGAGATCATTGAGATTGCATTGGGTGCTCGTCTAGGTTTTAAATTCTCATCTTGAATCTCCCTCTTGATCTTTAAAGATGATTGTGTGATTCATATTGTTGCATGAACGGGTTTGTATTGAATTTAGGCTCATATTGTACTCATTTTTTAGGCACAAGCTCTTTGAGCCGAATGGGACCAATTGATGGAGTCAATTTTAGAATTTTTTAAGTGGGTCCAACAATATTATTTTTGACTCATTTGTGGGTCCATGATAAATTATTGCAAATTAGGTGTGATGAGTTCATATTTCAGATTCACTTTGGGTTTAGCTTGCATAGAAACATTGTCCTTAGTGTGCTATTATTTTTAATTTCTAAAAAATATGTATGCGCTATGACAGGAAATGGAAGTAGAAGTGCACATATGGATAATACTTGGTGAAATCTTGGAAAAGGAGAAAAAGTGCAGAAAGGCAAAGAAAAATGGTATCGCCAACATACTCGGCGATTCATCGAACACTCAAGGAGATTGCCTATCATTGTAGCAACCAAGGTTCCAGATCAAGCTAGGAAGGCAGTCAGATTCGATATCGCAAAACATGTTCAGTGCATCGCTGAACTACATGAGAGATCGCCTAAAGATACAACACCTAAAGCCCCAAAACACTGACAAGACGACGATATGATGGATAATTCAGCGTATCACCAAATTGCATCGGCGGAATGAAGTTTCATCACCTAATATTGTAGAAGAGGAATCCTAATGAAGATGCTAAAAAAAGCAATCAAATGCATATTCAATGCATCACCGGAGTGCTCAGCGATAGTCGACCTTGACCGTCAATGACATTTCGCAGCACAAACTTTCACACATTTGCACGGAGTATATAAGCAATTTAGAAAGAAAATTATACATAGCATATCAGAGAATACCAAATTAGTATAGAGAATAGTACATAGAACTTTCCTCTAGAGTACAAAAGAGGAGTAGGCTTTTGAAGCTTTTTGGGAAGCAAATTGGAGAAGATTGGCTGGTGATAATTAACTAATTTACACTCAATCTTGTTACCCATGAATGTTGCTATAATATTTGGTATCAAATCTTTAATTTATAGCATGTGTGGCTAAAACCCTCATGTTGGGAGTGTGTTGTTGATATGGGTTTTTGATTTATCTACTGGGTCTTTGATATCTTGACTAATCTGTAGTTGATTTGAGTGAATTTATATCCATTCCTATGTTTAATTTATAATTTTAAAGTTGCAAACTTGAGTTTTACTCCAAATATCTAATTGTTACCTTAGCTGGAATGATTAGAGTGTGGAATGGATTTAATTGTTGGAAACCTTTCGGGGTTTCATTTAAAGTCCATATATATGGATTCAATAGTTAAGGTATTAGGGTTTTTTGTGAGACTTCTTAGGCCTAGCGTGCCCTTGGTGGTTTGCGTATGATTTCTTAGTCGAGTCATGTGAAACACTCATATCATAGTTGATTGGGTTACAAGAAACCTAGCCTATTCACTCAATATTAACTCATTTAATTAAATATCTAGACCCAACTGACAAATTAATTTCCATACTTGCACATCTCCAATATCTTCCCTTAATTACTTGTTAAATCGTTAATTAGAAGTTGTTAGCTGAATCATCATTTTGAAAATTGCAACCCCTCCGATCCTACAATTATTTGGCCCAACAAATCACTTCTGCCTTGAACAATGATTCCCTATGAGATCGACCCTAACCTATAAAGTTGGGTTATTATGCTGATGACGATCGCCCCTGCTTCCTTTGAGTAGTTGGGTTGAGGGACATAAAAAATGGCACCATTGCCGAGGAATCGACGTGTTCATAGTTGAAGTGTTCTTTAAGCTTTGTTCTTGTAGTTAAAATTACTTTCACTATTTTCTTGTTGTTTTGTTAATTGAAGGATATGTTCTGAGAATGGAAGATGACGAGAGCGTTCATGGTGAGAACGTTGGAGAGGCCAACAATCTACAGGGTGTTAACTAGGATCACGTGGGGAGAACCGGAGCTATTCGACTATACCCATTAGTCGGAGGAGTTAATTTTCATGTAACAAGCACCATGTTGCAACTCCTCCAACTGAAGGTACTGTTCAGAGGGCTCGGACATGAGGATCCCCATGAACACCTCAGGAACATTATTGATGTCTGTCTCCCATTCAACTTCAGGGGAGTGAATCAGGAAGCCATTCGACTAAGGATATTCCTTTTTTCCATCACCAGAGAAGCATTGAGATGGCTAGCGGAGCTATCTCGTGATTTGATTACTTCATGGGAGGAGCTACAAAATGTATTCCTCGAAAGATGTTTTCCTCCCTCAAAGATGATAAAGTTGAGAAAAAGTATTGAGAACTTCAAGTAGCTGGAGAGTGAGCCATTACATGAAACATGGCTCAGGTTTCAGAAACTCTTACTTCAATGTCCCAACTATGGAGTTCCGGACCATATACTTTTGCAATACTTCTATGTGAGCCTCGACGCGGTGCACAAGGGAGTAGTTGATCAGTTAGTCAGAGGAGGCCTAATGACACAAACATTTACTGAAGCTTGTAACCTCTTGGATGGCATGAAAAAAATTAACCAAACATGGTACACAAGAGATGACATGGTACCTTCGAACCACATAGGTCCAACCAAGGAGCAACTTACTAAGGATCAAGAAAAGGATAAGCACATGGCTAAAATGTTAACCTAGCTTGATCTTTTAACCAAGCATGTCATGAGAGGAAATCGTAAAAGTGTGAACATTGTGGGAGTCACCAGAGATGTAATGTTTGATAGTGCACCATTTGAAGGCGATTACAACGAAGAGGTACACTACATAGGGTACCAAATGGTGGGTTCTCGGTCGACTTTTCCAAGGCCACCTGGGAATCAAGGTTGGAACAACAACTCTAAATGGCGAGATCATGCATGGGCTAGCCAACCTCAAGCTGGGAGTTGGAGGAACTGTGAGGGAGAATGGTATATTCCACCTCACGATAGAGTGAAGGCTGTTGACCCTGTGGTGAATCAAGAAAATCTTCAGACTGAAGATATGTTCTCTCGAATCTTGAGAAAGGTGGAAGCCTGTGGCAAAGTTCTAAAGGAGATGAAATCTGACTTTTCTCAGTTGAGTCAAACTATAATGTCACATTCGACATCTATTAAGCAGCTGGAGACTCAACAGGGAAATATATCAACTCGTTTAAATCAGCGTCCAAAAAGAGGTCTACCTAGTGAAACAGTGGCCAATTGATGCCGCTCAACCCGACTACTCAAAGTCAAAAGGGCGGTCATCATTAGCATAATAACCCAACTTTAGAGGTTAGGGTCGAATCTCACAGGGAATCATTGTTCAAGGTGGAAGTGACTTGTTGGACCAAGTAATTATAGGATCTGGGGGGTTGCAATAATCAAAATAAAGTTCAACTAACGAGTTCTAATTAATTGACTTAATAACTATTAAGGGAGATGCTAGGAATATGAAAATATGAGACTCAATCTATCAAAGAGGTCTAAACACTTGACTACATGAGTTGATATTGAGTGAATAAGCTAGGTTGCTTGTAACCCAAATCATCTTTGAAAATGGGTGTTTTGTATGAACCCGCTATGATATCACACACGGACCGCCAAGGACACACTTGGCCTAAGAAATTATAATAAAACCTCTAATACCTTGGCCATTGAGTCCATTGGCATGAACTTCAACTGAAACCCCATAAGATTTCCAGCCATTATATCCATTTCACACTTTAATAAGTTCAGCTAAGATACAAATTAGAGATCTAAAACAAAACCCCAAGTTTGCAACCTCGAGATTTATTGTAATCCTAAGAATGGACATAAATTCACTCAAATCAACTACAAATAAGTCAAGATATCACAAACCCAATCAATAAATTAAAGACCCATATCGAAAGCACCCCCCCAACATGGGGGTTTTAGCCACACACGCTAGAAATTAAAGATTGATTACTATTCATAGTAGCAGAAGTCATGGGTAACAAGATTGGATACAAACCAGTTGATTCTCACCAGCTAATCTTCTCCAATTTGATGCCCAATTTCCTCAAAACCCTAATCTCCCTTGTACTCTAAGAAAAAGGTTTTATGTACTACTACTACAAAGTAATTGTTCTGAATGGTATTGAAAAAATGATGTACAATGTACTTTCTGAAAATGCCTATATACTTTGTGAAAATGTGTGAAAGTTTGTGCTGCGAAATATCATTCAGTGGTCAAGGCCATCCATCGCCGAGCACTCTGGTAATGCGCCAAATGTGCACTTGACCTCTTTCGTGTGTATTTTTAAAATGGCTCCTTTCACTGTAACTTTAGGCGATGACTTTTTGCTCTATTTTTTCCACTTCGGCGATGTGCCAAAATATTTCTCATATCGCCTTTCTTAGTACTCCAGGGCTTTGGGTTCTACAACCTTAGGCGATAACTTGTGTATTCGATGAATTTCCAAGCATACTTTGCGATGTCGATCCTAACTACATTCTTGCCTTGATTGGGAACCTTGGCTGTTGCATAGTTAGGCGATCCCCCAGGAGCCTTCAGCGGATCGCCGAGAATGTCAACGATCTCACTTTTTACCGCCTTTTGACACTTTTGCTCACTCTCCAAGATTTTACCACGCCTTGCCCATTTGCGTGCTTTTAACTCCATTTCCTGTCATAACACATGCAAATTTGTTAGTAGGTGGAATTAATGTCACATTAATGACAATGTTTCCTTGCAATATAAACCCAAAATGAGTCTAAAATATGGACTCATCAACACCCCCAATTTAAGCCTTTGCTTGCCCTAAAGAAAATCAAACATCGATATATCTAGAATAGAGCTTGCAAATAGGGCCACAGAGATCAACACATACATTTTCACCTTTGTCATCCCTTCTTGAACTTCCACAAACCACTCACGTGACTTTGAAGCCTCGATAAATGACTAAGGAGTAATCAAGACATTATCTATGCTCACAATTTCTCATGCAACTGCTTATCACTGCTTTAAACACATCACCATTTGCCCTCACACCAAAGAAGATCCTGAACACTCAAGTTTATAGCATTGCTTTCAAAGGATCTCTTCAACTCTTACTCTCCCAAAAGAGAAATAACATGTAAACTTCAATCCATAGGCTTGCCCTTATTCTCAATCGGAGTTCACTTGACTTTCTTCCAAACTAGGATCCCAAAGGAATTTTACTAGGGTTGTAATGTAGGGTAAGGGTTAGGTAGGATAGCATATGGTCAATAATGGCTCATCCCTCCTTAAACTCTACATTTTCTTTTTAGGCACAAAGGTTCTTTTGGTTTCTTCTTCATTCATCTCATTCTTGACACCTCTTTTGCTTTTAATTCATCACTCTAAGTGTCCCCCGTTCAACAAGGCTTTTTTCCTTTTCTTTCTCTTATTTTTTTTGGAGGATCCTAAATTTTCAGGCTTTCATTTCTCATTTTTTTTCTTTTCATTTTCTTCTAGGACTCCTCGATGTCTTTCTTTCATTCTTACCCCTCTTATCCTGACTCTTTCATGGGAGACACTTCCTTCCTCCTACTAACATCCCAAACATAGCCTTTGACCACTGCTCTACTTTCAAGCTCAAGAAGGGATCGGTAAGGAACAAAAAAGACTTATCTTTCACAAACATGAGTCAATGCTTTAAGGCTTCCAAAGAAGGGACCAAGGCTAAAAAAGGGTTCACTAGGAATTCATTTCACCGCCAAGGGATGTTACTATAGTCAATTTGGACTAATGGAACCAAAGAAGGTCTAAGGTCCTTTCCTAATCTGAAATCAACCAAGTTACCCCTCAAAACAAATCGAGAAAGGCCTAGATGACACACTAGAAGTATTTCAACAAGATAACTAACCCCACATTGGCAAACTGGCCTGCATTCAAACAGTGGCAACATGTTCACAATTTCTCGATCATCGTATATCAAAGCTCAATTGCTCACATAGTCAACTTGAGATTCCTCAAATCCATTTGGGGATTGATTTATCAAGAATGGACTAATTAGTGAGTACATGCTTCTTGTTCATGGCACTATCCGAATCAAAGATATGGATCATCTATGCTTAGAATGCTAAGGACTAGAGACACGATATTACATCCGCATACTTGTCATTTATGCGCGGGGTTTGCTAAAATTTAAAATCATTTATCGATTCAATCAGACAAAACAAAAGAAATAACAAAAATAAACACTAATCTATTACAACCCAAATTTAAAATTTATTTACAACCCAATAAAAATTATCTAAAAATTTCTCTCTTTCTTGCATTTTTGTACTTTCTAACATGCGGGACCTTATAGGCTCCTTGGTAGGGTTAATTGGCCATATCTTGGCATAACATGGTGATGTCATTTTGAAACTCGACATGAGCAACCCATTCTTCTTGGTGAGCTTGTATAGACGAAAGAGGTTGGTCCTTTTTGGGCATAGCATCCCTTGGTGGAGGTGTTCTTCTTGAAGGCATGATCTTCAAACGGAAAGAACAAGTCCTTAGAAGTAGGAAATCTGAGGACAATTTCTAAGGCACAACATAAAATATGAAAGAAGTGAGTCATTTCCTAGACTCCTTATAGCCTCATATTTATAATTATGGTGCGATTCACAATCATAAACACGACTCTATTCGATATGGTATGTTGTATTTCTGAGGACCATTGTATAACCTAGTACTCTGATACCAAGCTTGTAACTACCATAGCCTAGGGCTTAGATGTGCCATGGTGAATAAGGAACCCAAAGATACCTCAAACAAGCCTCATAGCATTTACTAAGCACATAATCAATATAGACAATAAAATAAGCAAAAAACTATGGGATAGGGTCTAAGGGATAATCAACATAGAAATAAGAACTAGAGTCACAGTAAATACATACACATTCGTATATCCAACAATGCCTCCAAGTCATTGATAGGACAGGGGCTTAGACATGTCCCAAGCTCACCCTCAAATGCATATATATAGTGTAACAAGATTCCATAGTCTTAAAGTAGCAATAGTGGAACAATATGCCATAGTCTTAAAGTAGCAAGCTAGATAGTAAGGCTATTGTCACCGAAGTAGAGGACTCACCAATGAAGCAAAGTCTTTAATCCATAAGTAAACCACGAGTGTGAGAAGGAGGAGGATCGCCGAACCCTGCATGGTGATTTCATGTAGGCAAAATATGTATTAGTACTATGGAATGTACTATGTATGTGGGAATGAAATAAAATATAATAAAATATTTATATCCGTTACAAAGTAATAACATCATGAGTGCATGAATGAGTAAGGAAAGTAATAAATTCAATTGTTATAATATGTGGGAAGAGACCATAACCGACAATAATACCATACAAAATATAACATGGAATCCCAATGTGGACTCTACACAAGAGAAATATGACTCTACTTGCCAAGGTAAAACTCTACCCCACTACATGGGTGTCATAAAACATAGCGCTATATGTGGATCCACTAGCTTGGCCATATCGACAATATAAACCCAGGGTGGCACGTACTTATGAGACAAAAGGCTTTACATAAGGACCATTAGAAATAGTCCCCTACCTCAAGCCTCATTCGGTGCTAAGTCAAGTCCCACAGACTAGATATCATGAAAATATACCAGTCATGCATTCATACTATTAGTAATAATTATGGTTCAAAATTTGTCAAGTTTTCATGCATGTAGAGTAGTCGATTAAAAACCTTTAGTAATTCAAGTATGTGAGAGTTATCCTTATCACATAAAGAATCCATCATTTGGGGGTGAGAAAACCTTTCACCTTTCATTCAAAAGACTCCCATATACATAAGCAATAGCTTTCATAAACATTCAGTTGGAGCCTTTGGCATTCAAATCATGCTTCCATTGAAAATCAAATAAATTAGGTGGGATAAAGTCAAACCATCTTTAAATAATGTATTTCAATGAGATTATGTATAAACACTATGAATTTCATCAATTTAAAACACAATTCAAACAACCCACTATTTCAATGACTCAATATAGCTTGATATAGGAATACTTGGTAAACCAACAATTTCATGCAATTGAGAGTCAATTTATACCAAAATAGGTAAATGAATATCAATTACCTCATAATCTATACATTTTGTGTTGTAACATGAAAACCCATGAAATTACATAACCAAAATTAGGATAAATTGGTAGAGAAAACATGGGCTTCATGGGTGAAAGGAATCCATGAATCAAAACCCATATACGTAATAGAAATATAGAGAAGGAGGTTGAAGAAGTCTTGAATTGGGTGAAGATCTTGGAAGAAATTGGATTTTGTTCTTCAATGGAGGACTTAGGGCTTTCTTCTTCCTTGAGAGAGAAATTTTAAATAAGTAAAAAGGAAAGTTACTAGGGTATAAAATAGGCTTAGGGGAGTGAATTTAAGGTAAAAGGGTCGAAATACCCTTTTGGGAATGTAAAAGGGTCATCAAAAGTCAAAAAATAACTTTTTAATGAGTTTCAATGGCCAAAATGCTGGTTTGAAGGTCCCATTACCAAATAGGACCATTAGATTGCCTAATATGATAGTTTATAAGGGTTTCCAAAGAATTTTAGTTATCAGTTTTTATGATGCATTGTTCGCTGAATGGGCACTCAACTCGCCAAATTACGCATCCCAAATATTTTTAGTAAAATGGCCATAACATTTTACTCTGAACTCTGAACAAGGAAAAATTGAAGGCATTGGAAAGATAATTCAAAGAAATTTAGTTTGAATGGAGTGGGTCACCTAAATCTTTATGCGCAAATAGATATGACCATCTGAACTTGACTCTTATATGAACTCATACTGAAATTTAGCCGATAGGCATTCATTGGAGTTGGCTTGATGTAATACACTTTGAATACCTAATAATTGAACCTATAATATTAGAATTTATCATTTTAGGCCTATACACATATGAGGAATAACTCGGGACTTAGCTAAAAAAATCTCGGGTGCCATAGCTATTCAATGAATTCTTCACTTGAGCTTGAGAGGAGACTTAAGAGTGATTTGAAAAGGTTAATTTGAGTCCAAGTATTTGAAATGATATTCAAAGGACTTACATAGATTAGGGTAATAATGGATGGGTATTATTCTCTAAAAACCACCTAAATATAGAATTAGGAAATAGGGAAATAACCCAAATGCCCTTACAAAAACACACTTTAAAATTGGAAAGCACCCTACACAAAGGCGCCACTATGACCTATGGTGGGGTTCGTGGTGTGTGCCTTGGACATGAAAATTGGGATGGGCTGACATGGTGCACTCCACAAGACCCACCATAAGCTGTAGTGTGCACCATGAGTCGAGGTGGGTTCCATGGTGACACCTCACCAAGAAAGCCTCCACATTCCCCTCACAGTGACAAATGGTGCCACTACAAGGCCTGTCACTAGCCACGTTGTGCACCATGAGTCATGGAGGGTCTCTTAGTGAGAACCCTTTATTGATTTTTCAGGAATCTTTTATTCTAAAAGTTCTTTTAGGCTTTTAACACTTGAGTCCTTACAATTGTGAAGCCTCACAAGTTAAAGGTATGAAAATTACAGGTGGAATAGAGTTGGGATATGTTAGAGGGTAATGTATAAGCCAAGTTTACGACTCATGATTCGGTTCATGAGTCGTGAACCAGGCTCGTTGATTGGGGTGCAGGGTTTGAAATTTTACCAAGTGTAAGTGGGGTTTAGAATTTCTAATTTCAGACTGTAGAAAGAACTATGGGACATACTATGTGGTCATGGATCTAAGGAGCAAATTCTAGTAGCTTAAGTTTGGGAATCTTTAATTCAGAAAGGGTTTTCACGAGTCATAGATGATATTAAGAGTTGTAGAATGTGCTCATGGAATGGTAACCTAACTTGGTAAAAAACTAGTTTCTGATGTTCGAAGTACGAACAACAGGATGACCCATCGACTGTTGCATGAGTCGTAGATGGGATTTTGGATGGAGTTTCAAAGAAGGTTTCAGAGGGGTCAAAAACCAACAAGATGAGACCTCCCCCTTCTATGTCCCATGGTTTGGACTATGACCCATAATCGAGGGTTCGTAGTCTGGCTTGATAGATTTTTAATATAATGTACCTCTAGGTCATTTCTATGTTTTCTTAATTATTTTATCAGTTTGAGCATATGCATAGCAATCTCAGGGCCAATTATGACTTGTTAGAATTATTGGTGTTGTTGTGGGATGAGTTTTTTGTGATTTATGTGGGTTTTCGAGCTAAAAAAAAAGTTATAACTGTAAAATGAGTTGTTGATAAAGTCTGAATAGATGACTTCGGAGTAGAATTTTGATGGTTCTAGTAGCATCAAAATGGCAAAATTAGGTTAGAAGCGTGATTGGCCTAAGACTTGGGGGTTCCGATGTGACTTTAACTAAGAAATTGTAAAATCAGTTCAATAGTAAGTTAGAAAGTATTTTTTGATATTAACCTAGGTAAACATGCTCTAAATGGAATTCTGATCACGTAGTCAGCTTGGAACGTTGAATATAGCCTAGAATGACATTCTGTTGGATAGCGGGGAATTCTGGGTGCATTTTGACACCCTTAGTTCTTTTAGCTAAAATTAGCTGAAAGAAAGTGGGACCATCATTTTAGCGTAGAAAGCTCTGCTGGGAATTCCAACCATTGTTGGATCCAAAACGTCAAAAACCATGTGGTTACACAGTTTATTTGTATGAAATAGACATTGGATGGGCAGGGAACACCTTGGTGTTATTTTTTACTTAGCTGATGCAGCACAACAGAAGCACAACCTTTGCATGCGCGGAGGCTTGCCCACCTAAATGGAAGGAAAGGCCAACAATGCCCCAAAACTCTACTGCTAAATGGCATATCCGCGCAGGCCTGGCGTACCACAGGAATGTATTTGTGGCACCTTGCCGACATTTGCAGGGGCTTGGAACATGCCAATGCTTGTGTCTACGGTTACCCACCTATATTCGTGTAGGCTTATGGCTAGGGTAGTGCGACCAATCTCTAAAAGTTCCTCGTCACAAGGCAAAAGAAAGGAAATATTCATCAATTCATAAAAATAGCTATACACCTCAATGTTTAGCTATTCAAAAGTCTACGTTGTATGAAATTTCATAAGGAATACTGTGGGAATGTAAGATTTCTGTTTTGGCATGAATTTTGAGGTAAAATTGCTATTTTTACTGATTATATTACCGTAAATCATCAAAAAATTTATGTGGTCATATCTCAGCCATTACTTTTGGAATTAAGTGAAATTTGGGTCTAAATTATACTACTTTTTGAGATGCACGTTGTGGTATGGTTGGATTCTCTTAATTTGACTGTATTTTTGTGGAAATTGGTCGAGAAGCTGTTGTATATAAAATGTATTACCAATAAGAAATGTAACTTTATTATTGGGCAATTTCATGGTTTTTTGAGACTTGTTTTAAGCTCAATTTCATGTTTTAGACTTGGAGTGACATAGGGATCATTTTACGGGGATTGATTTAGTATTTTGAGTGTGGGCCCCATTTTCTCTAATTTTCATCGTAACTGACGTATTTTCCTTTATTTCTTGAGATTTTACAGTCAAATCAGTCATATTGATGTTATGATTCATGTTTTGACAGGGTGAGCCACATCTGAAGGCGATTAGGAAGGGAAAATCTCGAGTGGACTATTTGGGACCATAGGGATTACCTTTCAGATAGTCTATGTCACGACCCGGATAGGGGACCGAGATGTGACATGGCGAAAGAGGACCCGAAGACCCTCGATCAAGCCATCATAGCACCATTACACTCATCATCGGTTCG
>JBCEWC010017973.1:0-12209 GCA_038996855.1 Solanum aculeatissimum
TTAGGTTAAGGGGGTTTAGGGGACCTTAGAAAGTCAAAAAGAGGCATAGGGATTAATTAAATTACGAATTAACCATTCAAACTAAGTAACCAAAAAACAGTGTCACACGGTGGACAGTAGGTGTCTGTCTAGTGGTACACGGATTGTGTACCTATCCGTGTACCATTCCTTGGTCTCGTCTTTCGCTCGAACTCTCGGGGACTTTCTCGATCACTTCATTGAGGGGGTCACGGGCCGTGTGGCTTCACACAGATCGTGTACTGGTCCATGGAGCCACACTTGGCCCAGAAACAAACCCCACACCAACGCATAGCCACTTCCTCACTTGACGGGCTCCCAAACGAACCGTTTGAAGTCTCACGGACCGTGGAGTGGTCCGTGGGATTTCACTTGGTCTATGGGGTGGGTCCTGACCACCCAGAACTCTTTGGACCATCACACGGACCCCCACATGTACCGTGAATCCTCACACGGTCCGTGGTCCTGTCCTTGGACCCTTCCCAGAGCCTATTTCCAGCGTCTTTCGAATTACGGGCAGTCTCAGTGTTTCGGTAATAACTTCCTCATATAAACTCTGAATTGAGTGAAACTAATTGCGTTGCGAAGATAACTCAAAGAGCTTCAATTTGTTATGTTTTATCCAACATGGTTCAACCAGAATAAAAATTTATATTTCCTCAAAGTACACAGCCCAAACGGCCTCTCTATCCACAAAAAGTTCCATTTTGTATTCGGCCACTTAAACTCAACCAATGGCTACCAAAACTCAACCATGACCAGTATAACATCATACAATACCAACCATAAGAGGTTTTTAAAATTTTCAGGTTGTTACCTCATCTCCCCCTTGGAAACATTCGTTCTCGCATGAGCTAAGACTACGACTTGAGGATATCAATCACAAAACAATAGACATGCTAACCAAAACTCAAAAGATCATGCATCACATAAAAACTCTTTCAAAACTCATGTCAAAACATTATTTAAATCATTTTCTTGCTCATGAATACATGCAATGTCAGGAAACTCAAGAAACAAAGAATTAGGTCAAATAGAGGATAAAACCTAGTATCTTAGGCTTGAGTAAATTGGAAGAGGTAAGGATATTGCTCCATCATGTTCAACTATGCTTCCCACGTTGCACTCTCCACATCTTGATTCCTCAAAAGTACCTTGACCGATGCCACCTCCTTATTGTGAAGCCGCTTCACTTGTCTATCCAAAATCTCAACCGGTACTTCTTCATAAGTCAAATTCTCTTCAATCGTCAGACCCTCCAAAGGTGCAATGGCCTTGAGGTCACCAACCAACTTCCTCAACATAGATATATGGAAAACCGGATGAATAGAGCTTCTTTCCAAAGGCAAGTCTAAACTATAAGCTACATTTCCAATCCGCTCCACAATCTCATAAGGTCCGACGTACTTTGGGCTCAACTTGCCTTTTTTACCAAAATGCATAATACCCTTCATGGGGGACACCTTCAAATACACCCAATCACCAATATCAAATTGAAGGTCCCTCTTTCTCACATCCGCATAAGACTTTTGACGACTTTGGGCTGTCTTCAACCTTTTCTGAATCAACTTCACCTTTTCAATAGCCTCAACAACCAAGTTCGGGCCTATCAAGGCCGCCTCACCAATTTCAAACCAACCGACCGGAGACCTACATCTCCTACCATAAAAAGACTCAAAAGGAGCCATCCCGATGCTAGCATGAAAACAGTTATTTTAAAAAAACTCGATGAGAGGTAAGTGATCATCCCAATTTCTATTAAATTCCAACACACAAGCCCTCAACATATCCTCCAAGGTTTGAATTGTCCTCTCAGCTTGCCCATCGGTTTGAGGATGGAATGCGGTGCTCAACTCGACCTTAGTACCAAGCCATTTTTGAAAGGACCTCCAAAAATGAGAAGTAAATTGGATACCACGATCCGATATGATAGACCTTGGCACACCATGCAACCTCACCAATTCGCAAATATACAACTTGGCATACTCTTCGGCACTATAGGTAGTCTTGACCGATAGGAAGTGAGCCGACTTAGTCATTCTATCAACCACAACCCAAATGGAATCAAATTGTCTCCTTGTGCGGGGTAACCCAACCACAAAGTCCATATTTATGTCTTCCCACTTCCAAGTAGGAATCTCAATATCTTGTGTCAAGACACCGGACCTTTGATGTTCTACCTTCACTTGTTGGAAATTAGGACACTCCGATATAAACTTAGCCATATCCTTCTTCATACCATGCCACCAATATAACTCTTTCAAATCTCGGTGCATTTTGGTAGATCCCGGATGAATAGAATATTGTGAATTGTGAGTCTCTTTCATGATAATCTCTCTTAAGCCATCAACATCCGGAACACACAAATGATCTAGGTACCGAAGCACACCATCTCCCCCTTGGGAGAAAACCTCAATCTTACCATCGGCAACCAACTTCTTCAACTCCACCAAAGAAGGATCTAGATCATGTTTAGCCTGAACATCAACTACTAAGGAAGACTCGGACCCACCTTGTACAAGGATTCCACCATTATCTATTCGGTCAACCTCACACCCAATCTAGCCAAACAGTGTACATCCTTTTCTACCTCCTTCGTTTCCTCATCCACATGTGCTACACTCCCCATAGAAAGTCTACTAAGAGCATCCACTACAACATTGGCCTTACTGGGATGATAAAGAACACTCATGTCATAATCTTTAAAAAGTTCTAACCATCTCCTTTGCCTCAAATTAAGATCCCTTTGGGTGAACACATATTGCAATCTTTTATGATTGGTGAACACGTCCATATGGACTCCATACAAATAATGACACCAAATTTTAAAAGCAAACACCACTGCCACTAATTCAAGATCATGAGTCGGATAATTTTGTTCATGCACCTTCAATTGTCGGAAAGCATAGGCTATCACCTTACCATGTTGCATAAGCACACAACCCAAACCAATACGTGATGCATCACAATAGACCACAGACCCATCTAAACCATTTGGTAAAGTCAAATCGAAGCCGATGTAAGTCGATCCTTCAAAGTTTGGAAACTTTTCTCACATTAATTTGTCCACACAAACTTGACTTTCTTTTGAGTCAATTTGGTCAATGGAGATGCTATAGATGAGAACCCTTCAACGAACCTCCTATAATACCAGGCCAAACCAGGGAAACTTCTAATATCAAAAGGAGTCAATGGTCTAGGCCAATCCCTTACCATTTCGGTTTCCTTAGGATCAACATTGATACCATCACCAGACACCATACAACCAAGAAAGTCAACTTCTCCTAACCAAAACTCACACTTGCTAAATTTGACATAAAATTTCTTTTCTCTCAAAGTTTGGAGAGCCGACCTCAAATGACCCATATGCTCTTGTTCACTATGGCAGTAGATCAAGATATCATCCATAAAGACCACCATAAAATTATCAAGAAATGGCTTGAACACCCGATTCATGAGATCCATAAATACCGCCAGAGCATTAGTCAACCCAAAAGACATCACCACAAACTCAAAATGACCATAACGAGTCTGGAAAGCTGTCTTGGGAATATCACACTCTCCACTTTGAATTGGTGATAACTCGAACAAAGATCTATTTTAGAGAAGTGAGTAGCCCCTTGAACTTGGTCAAACAAATCATCAATCCTAGGCAACGAGTACCTATTCTTCATGGTCACCTTGTTCAATTGCCTATAATCAATACATATCCGGAGAGACCCACCCTTCTTCCTCACAAACAACACCGGAGCACCCAAGGTGAAATGATAGGTCTAATATACCCTTTCTCCAACAAATCCGTCATTGGTCTTTTAACTCCTTTAACTCCGCCGGAGCCATACGATACGGGGGAATGGAAATAGGTTGAGTATCCGAAAGAAGGTTTATACCAAAATCCACTTCTCTATTGGGAGGGATACTGGGAAAATCCTCGGGAAACACATCGGGGAATTATTTTACCACTGGAACCGATTCAAGCCTAGGGGATTCAACTTCCGTAACTCTAACCCGTACAATATGATAGATACACCCTTTTCCAATCATTCTTCGGGCCTTAAGGTAGGAAATAAACCTACCCTTAATTATGGAATTGCCACCGTTCCACTCTAACACCGATTCATTAAGGACTTGGAACTTCACCCGCCTAGTTCTACAATCAATAGAGGCATATGATGCATGCAACCAATCCATCCTAAGAATGACATCAAAATCATACATCTCTAGTTCTACAAGATCACCGAGAAACACTTTATACAACACCGACACGGGATAACCCCTATACACTTTCCGGGCAACAATAGAATCACCCACGGGAGTATACACCGAATAAGGTTCCCTTAGAGTTTCGGGACTCAAACTAAACTTAACAGCCAACAAAGGGGTCACAAAAGATAAATTTACACCCGGATCAAGTAAAGCATAAGCATCAAAGGTAATGATTTTCAACATACCCGTTACGACCTCCGGAGCTTCTTCCACCTCTTGACGAGCATGGAGAGCATAGAACCGGTTGTTCCTAAGAGCACCACCAACTAGAGCCTTTGGTGGCCCTTAACCATTGTGAGGCAGTTGATCCTTCTTGACACCCCTTGGACATTCGGAAACCTTGTGGTCCAAACCACCACACCCATAGCAAGCACCCGATGCCCTTCTACAATCACCCAAGTAGTGCATCCCATATTGGCCACAAAGAGGAATTCGGGGACCACCTCTAACTTGTGACCTAGGAGGAGGCACCCTTAGATTTGCAATTCTCGCATTCGAACTTTGGCCTTGGTGAAACCGGCCAAAACCACCACCCTTAGAGTTGGAGAACCCACCATCAAATCGGACTCTCTTAGCTTTATGCACCCTCTTTTCCTTAAGTTTCTCTGCTCAATTTGTTCGGCATAAGTCATGTGCCTCGAGATGTCCATCTCCTTAATAAGCATTGCCACCCGGTATTCCTTCACAACCAAATCTAATACACCCGAGATGAACTTGTACATTCTTGCACAAGGATCCGAGACAAGCATAGGAGCATACTTGGAGAGTTTTGCCGAAGATTGATAAACTCGGTCAGCTTAGCCTCCCTAAGCTCAAGAGGGAAGAACCGATCAAGGAAGGCCATTTTGAATTTCTCCCATCCAACCTTAAAGTCCATCACCTTCTCAACAAGCCATTGATTATACCATACTTATGCTACATCCTTGAGCTGGTAGGCCGCCAATTCCTCCTTTTCCTCCAAACTCACACCCATAATTGTTAACATTTTAGTGAGTTTATCCATGAACTCTTGGGCATCCTCGTCATCCTTAGAACCATAAAATTATGGAGGGTTCATACGAGTGAAGTCCCTCACCCTTGAGGCTGGAGTAACCACATTGACCGGGTTGGCAGATCGAGCTTGGTTGGCCACGACTTGGGCTAACATAGAGATGACATCCTAAACTCTCCATGGGACACCTATTCCTCAACCGGTGCCCGAGGAGCTAGTTCCTCAACATCGGGAGCCTGACGAGGAAGGGGAGCTCTTCTGGGAGGCATTTTCTGAAAGAGCGACAAAATACCAAAGTTTAGAAAGAGTCATCGTAAGATCTCATGGCACGACATAAGGAAAAAATAAAATGAGGTAATTCCTAAAACGTCATCATAGCCTCTTGTTCATAGACATAGCGTGTATCACACCCATGAACAAGACTCTAATCGACGCGGCATGTTGGACTACGAGGATCATTACAAACCTAGGGCTCTGATACCATCTTTGTCATGACCCGAATAGGGGCCTAGATGTGACATGGCAAAGGAGGATCCAAAAGTCCTCAATCAAGCCATCATAGCATCATCACTCACATCATCGGTTTAGAAGCGCAGAAGCTAAACAGATAAGCTCTAAGGAAATAGGGGCTTTGGACTCAAGCTATGGGGATGTTGCCGGGAATGGGATCACATAGGGATTATGGGTCTTTCCACATAAGCACATAGTCAATCAAAATTCCCAACATTCAAGTCATAAGCATAATCGATAACAATTCTCATAATCAAGGCTAATAAGCATAATATTCAACATAACAAGTCAACGTACAAGAGTTTAGATTTGTCCAACAAGCCTCTACATAGATAAAGCAGGGCCTCGACACAGTTTGAGGCTCACCCTTAATACTTAAGTAAAGTAAATAAAAAATTTAAAGTAGGTAGATAGAAGGTGGATATTGCCCTTGAACAAAAGGGCTCACTACTAGTACAAGTCTTCAAGAGTAATCACACATCGTTCGGTGGAATATAGAAGTCGTCTCTGACACCTAAATGGTTAGAACATGTAGACAAGAGTATGGATTAGCACAATAAAATACTAAGTATGTGGGCATGCAAATGCGTATGCACATGAGCCTATAGCAACCTACATGGCAAGGGCACATATATAGAAGAGAATATAATAAGGAACCATATATCAATATGCCATGAAATCATGATGCATGAGATGCCATAATGCGTAATATAGAGGGCATGGATCCATAACCGACATACAAATCCATGTGAGCTACAACATGAACTTGCCCAATGAAAGCCCTCCCATTGGATCAGAGATGATTACTTGCCAAAGGTAATCCACACCACACCTTAAGGGCCTCCCATTTCAGTGTGATGCCCACCTTTCTTACGGGTCTCCCATTTCGAAAGGATTTACATAACATATCATATCATATAATATCATATCAAAGAATACCTTACGGGTCTCCTATTTCGGTAGCAACCTACGTTGGCACATAGTTTCGGGAAAGGAGTAGAACCCTTGGGAAAAGCCCACTTACTACTCCAATCCTTCTCGGTACTAAGCCATCATCCCACAAGAATACTCATACATATATATATACATGCTTTTAAAAAGAAAACTTGACACTTGAACTTCAAATCATGCATACTTAGGCTTAGAAGTCAAACATACTTTCTACACTCTTACGCACACTTAACAAGAGTCAAACATGTTTCATAGTCGTGCATCATGGGTTAAAAGCCAAAAAAACTTTTATGTCATACTTTATGCATAAGAGTAGCTCCATTCATATCATATCATATTGGTGCAAGCACCCATGTTGCTCAAAGAGCCATATCATAGACTTAGTGTGATCACAACTTAGTCAAACCCATACTTGTTCAAAATCATAGTCATAAACATGTTTAGGACTTAGCCCACATCAAAACTTTCATCATAAACAATGAGTCATGCATGTAATGCTATGAGGAACAATATGAATAGCATGAGCATGGGAATTCAAACTTTAAATTCACAATTTGAAAGGTAATTCAACATAAATCATGAGAAATTCCATAATTAAAGCATAATGTAAATTACCCATGCATAATTAAATCAAAAAGGGACATGCACATTGATCCTTCAAGAGTTTCTATGATCATTCATAAAATTCAAACTTAAATCGTGATTAAATCACCTAAAATCTACAGCACATAACCCCAACCAACTAAATACTTTAAAATTTGAAGAACCCATAACTTAAAGAATCTTAAAATAAAAAATGAAAGAGTAGGGTCCTTGGGTCTTCAAGGATGAAAGGAATTCCTTGAATCAAAACCCACATACCTTACAATTACCAAAGGAATTGAAGAATCAAGAAAGCAAGGATTGTCTTCCCCAAAATTCTTCAAGCTTTCAACAATGGAGGTCAAAAGGATTTAGGGTTTTTCAAAGAGTAATGAGGAGCCTTAGAATGGATGCAAAGGGGTTAGGGTTAGGGTAAGGGGGTTTAGGGGACTTTAGAAAGGTAAAACGAGGCATAGGGATTAATTAAATTATGAATTAACCATTAATGATATGGACTAAGTAACTGAAAAACAGTGTCACACGGTGGACAACAGGTGTCCATCCAGTGGTACACAGACCGTGTACCTGTCCGTGTACCATGCCTTGGTCTCGTCTTCGGCTAGAACTCTAGGGAACTTTCTGGATCACTTCATGGAGGGGGTCACAGGCCGTGTAGCTTCATACAGGCCGTATACTAGTCCGTGGAGTCACACTTGGCCCAGAAACTATTCCCACACCAAGGCCAAGCCACTGCGTCACTTGACGGGCTCCCAAATGGACCGTTTGAAGTCTCACAGACCGTGGGGTGGTCTGTGGGACTTCACTTCGTCTATGGGGTGGGTCCTGACCGACCTGTACTCATTGGACCATCACACGGACCCCCACATGGACCCTCACACGGTTTGTGGTCTTGTCCTGGGACCCTTTCCAGACCCTATTCCCAGCGTCTTCCGAGCTTCAATTTGATATGTAGTAGCTCACACGGTTCAACCCGCATCAAAATTTTTGTTTCCTCACAGTACACTGCCCAAACAACCTCTCTAATCCACTAAAAGTTTCGTTTTGCATTCGGCCACTTAAACTCAACCCATGGCTACCAAAACTCAACCATGAACAGTATAACATCATACAAGACCAACCACAAAAGGTTTCAAAAATTTTCGGGTTGTTACATCCATCACCTAGCCCCATTTTTTGGATCAACCCATGGACACCCCTCATGGGTCGTGAGCCTCCATATGGCTCGTGGCCCCTCCCGTATGGCCCTTCCTTAGACAACTTTGGCCTCCCCTTTCTAGAACACTTTTGGCCATGGACATTCCCGCCGAAATGGCTATAACTTCCACATACCAATTGCGTTGCGAAGATAACTCGAGGAGCTACATTTTTCGATGTCACAGTCCACATAGTTCATCTCCTACCAAAAGATGTAGCCGTTAAAAGTCAGTCCTCCCATAAAGTTCTATACAAACTCAACTAATCCAATTCCTTTGAATACGACCACTCAAATAGAATCCATGATCATCACCACACAACCATAACAAGTTCAAAACAGACCTTGACCCACTAGTATGAAGTTCAAAATATTTTGGGTCGTTACATCATCTCCCCGTTGGGAACATTCATCCTTGAATGATCAAGATTATTAATTAAGGAAATCAATCAAGAAAGAAACATTTTCATCATAACTTATAATGGATCATGCATCATTTTCAAAGCAATTTAAAACTCATGTCAAAACATCATTTGAACCATTTTTCGTGCTCATGTGTGCATGCAATGTCATGAAACTCAAGAATTTAAAGATCAACATCGAAACATGGAATACCGGGTGAATAGAGCTCTTCTCCGGAGGTAAATCCAACCTATAAGCCACCTTTCCAACCCGCTCAACAACATTATATGGTCCGACGTACCGAGGGCTCAATTTTCCCTTTTTAGCAAATTGCATGATGCCTTTCGTAGGAGATACCTTCACATAAACCCAATCACCTATGTGGAATTCAAGATCCCTCTTCCTAACATCTCAATAGGACTTTTGGTGACTTTGAGCCGTCTTCAATCTCTCCCTAATCAACTTCACTTTTTCAATGGCCTCAACCACCAAGTCCGGGCCTAACAACGCTGCCTCACAAATCTAAAACCAACCCACGATGGATCTACACCTTCTACCATACAAAGCTTCGAACGGAGCCATACCAATGCTAGCATGGAAACTATTATTTTAGGCAAATTCAATGAGCGTAGATGATCATGCCAATTTACCTTGAACTCCAACACACAAGCGCTTAACATGTCCTCCAAGGTTTGAATTGTCCTCTCGGCTTGTCCATCAGTTTGGGGATGGAAGGTCGTGCTTAATTTGAATTTTGTACCAAGTCCCCTTTGAAATGACCTCCAAAATTGAGAAGTAAATTGAGTGACACAATCTGATATGATAGACCTCGGTACACCATGCAACCTTACCAACTCCCCGATGAACAATTTAGAATAATCCTCGGCACTATAGTAGTCTTGATCGACAAGACGTGAGCTGACTTAGTCATTCGGTCAAAAACAACCCATATTGAGTCAAATTGTTTACGAGTACGGGGTAACCCAACCACAAAATCCATATTCACATCTTCCCACTCCCAAATAGGAATCTCGATATCTTAGGCCAATCCGTCGGGCCTTTGGTGTTCCACCTTTACCTGTTGGAAATTCAGACATTTCAACACGAACTTGGCTATGTCCTTCTTCATGCCATGGCACCAATATAACTCCCTCAAATCTCGATGCATCTTAGTGGATCCCAGATGAATAGAATATTGGGAATCATAAGCCTCACTCATGATAATCTCCTTTAGGCCATTAATATTCGGAACACACAATTGATTTTGTTAACGTAGCACACCATCTTCCCCTTGGGAGAAAACCTTAATATTTTCTTCGGCTAGAAACTTCTTTAGCTCCACCAAGGAAGGATCTAGGTCTTGCTTTGCTTTAACATCAATCACCACCTAAGACTCGGATCCGCCTTGAACAACAATACGACCATTTTCGGAGTTGGCCAACCTAACACCCAATCTAGCCAACCAGTGCACATTCTTCACTATCTCATTCTTCCCCTCATCGACATATGACATACTTCCTATAGATAGCTTACAAAGAGAATCCTCCACAACATTTGCCTTACCAGGATGGTAAAGGATACTCATATCATAGTTCTTGAGAAGTTCCAACCATCGCCTTTGTCTCAAATTAAGATCCCTTTGTGTGAACACATATTGAAAACTCTTGTGATTGGTGAAAATATCCACGTGAACCCCATATAGATAATGTCTCTAAATCTTTAGAGAAAACACCATCGCCACCAAATCAAGATCATGGGTCGGATAATTTTACTCATACACCTTCAATTGTCGAGACACATAGGCTATCACCTTACCATGTTGCATAAGTACAAAACCCAACCTAATTCGCGAAGCATCACAATACACCACAAACCCATCTAACCCATTGTTCAAGGTCAAAATAGAAGCCGACGTGAGCCGATCCTTCAAGGTTTGAAAGCTCTTCTCACACTCACTCGACCACACAAACTTAACCTTCTTTTGAGTCAATTTAATCAACGGTGATGCAATGGAAGAAAATCCTTCAACAAACCTTTGATAATAACCGGCCAATCCAAGGAAAATTTGAATATCCAATAGAGTCAACGGTCTAGGCCAATCAATCACCGTTTCTGTATCTTAGGATCAACCTTAATACTGCCACGGGACACCACGTGACCATGGAATGCAACTTCTCCAAACCAAATATCACACTTGCTAAACTTGACGAACAACTGCTTCTCCCTCAAGGTTTGAAGCACCAACCTCAAGTGATCCCTATGCTCCTGCTCACTTCGGGAGTAGATCAGGATATTATCGATGAAAACCACCACAAAGGTGTCAAGGAAAGGCTTAAATACCTGATGTATGAGATCCATAAACACTGCCGGAGCATTGGTCAAACCAAATGACATCACAACAAACTCAAAGTGACCATAATGAGTCCAGAAAGTCATCTTCAGGATATCACATCCCTTTACCTTCAACTGATGGTAATCCGATCGAAGATTTATCTTAGAGAAATGAGTAGCCCCTTGAAGTTGATCAAACAAATCATCATTTTAGGGCAATGGGTACCTATTCTTGATAGTTACCTTATTCAATTGCTGATAATCAATACACATTCGGAAGGAACCATCCTTCTTCCTCACAAACAACACGGGAACACCCCAAGGCAAAATACTCAGTCTAATGTAACCCTTCTCCAACAAGTCCTTTAACTGATCCTTCAACTCCTTTAGTTCGGCCGGAGCCATACGATAAGGAGGAATAGAAATAAGTTGAGTATCCGGAAGTAGATCTATGCCAAAATCCAATTCTCTATCAGGAGGGATGCCAGACAAATCTTCGGGAAACACATCAGGGAACGCATTAACCAACAGAACCAATTCAAGTATCAACGACTCACACTCCACGTCTCTAACCCTTACAATATGATAGATAGACCCCTTACAAATCATCCTCTGGGCTTTGAGGTAGGAAATAAACCGACCCTTAACCACGGAATCACTACCCTTCAATTCCAAAACGGGCTCATTAGGAACATGGAACTTTGACTTGCCTAGTTCTATAATCAACTATGGCATATGAGTCATGCAACCAATCCATCCCAAGAATAACATCAAAGTCATATATCTCAAGCTCTACAAGATCACCGGAGAAAACTTTATGCAACACAGAAACAGGACAACCCCGATACACTTTCCAGGCAATAATAGACTCACCCACAGGGGTACACACCGAATAAGGTTCCCTGAGAGTTTCAGGGCTCAAACTAAATTTAACAGCCAACAGAG
>JBCEWC010017974.1:0-12209 GCA_038996855.1 Solanum aculeatissimum
TTCATGTGCACGCATTTGCATGCCCGCATACTTAGTGCTTTATTGTGCTAACCCATACTCTTGTCTACATGTTCTAATAATGTAGGGACCGACGACAACCTCTATCTACCGTTGAATGACGAGTGATCTCCTTGAAGCTAATTTCTTGTGTTGAGCCCTTTGTTCAAGGGCTATATCTACTTTTCTCTTCCTTATATTGTTTTACTTTCTTTCTTTATGATTTGAGGGTGAGCCCGGATTATGTCGAGGCCCCGCTCTATCTTATGTAGAGGCTATGTTAGACATGTAAAGACTCTTTCACGTTGTATTATGCCTTTACTGAACTGTTATGACTATTGGGATTTGGCTATGAATATGATGTTCCAATTTTGCTTATGATTATGTTTATGGGCTTGTGGATGTTGGGAATGTGCTTATGTGGAAAGTCCTATGAACCGGTATGCCCCCATAGCTTGAGTCATACTTACCCTCCCCTTAGAAATACTTGTTATGTGCTATGTGATTCATGCTCATCCCATTCCCGGCAACATCCCTATAGCTTGATTGCAAAGCCCCGTTTCCCATAGAATTATGTGTTATGTGTTTATCTTTCTGCGCTTCTGAACCGATGATGTGTGTAATGATGTTATGATGACTTGATCGAGAACTTTTGGGTTATCCTTCGCCATGTCATATCTAGGCCCCACTTCCAAGTCATGATAGCTAAGTGGGCTAAATCAGAACATTGCCCTAAGATCCTTTCCTAACAAACTAACCTAGAGTCTAAATATGAGTAATGGGGCAAGTTATGAATTAAAGAACAGTAAAGAATCATGCAATTAAGCTCACTTAATCATGACACTTCTTTACATGTTAACACAAACAAACAAATCATGCTTTTTATCAAAGTTTATACAAGCTTATCAGAACAAACACTATCAGACACCTAATCATGCATGGTTACTATCAAACTAGCTAAACAAAAATTTGATGGGTATCTCACACAAAATTACTATACCATGGATATCAATACTATGTTCTACTAATGCTACCTAAATATCCTAAAAATGTCGATTCAACATAAAATAAAATCCACAGAAAAAAACAGGCAAGAAAACCCTTTGGAATCTAAAATTGGGATTGTTATAGGCCAAAGTTACTCAGACTTCACTGAGGTCGTATAATCACCCACACCCCATAAAAATATTATTCTATATCCTCAATGCACGTAAGCAAAAGATGAAATAACTAGGATCAAAAGAAAACATACCTGGGTGCCTAAGCACCTCTCTCAGTCTCAGTCTGTCCACCCTCCACAGGCCTGGTGGACTCCTCAGCAGTAGGAGCTACTTTGGAGGTACCCTCTACGCTTAGAAACTGGCATATGTGCTTCTGTCTGACCTCCTCCTCCTCTCTGGATCTAGCTAGGGCGATCTGTAGATCCTTCTCCTCTGTTTGCTCCCCACCAAAGTGCTCTACATCTCCATCATCTGTGCGGGGCCTCTTCTTGAGGGAAGTTTGTGTGCGCTCCTACAGAGTGAACAAGTCCACAATGGGTGCTGCAACAGGTGTGATAGATGGTACAACTAATAGAGTTGTCAATGTCACAACCATGTCAAATCAAAGCTTCTGAATCTCCATCTGTATATCCAACAAGTCAACTGGAGCCACCGTACGGAGGCTCGTCTGGACCCACTCTTCAAAGGAATCTATGCGAGCATCCACTAGTGCAAGCCCATCTTGGATAGCAACAACTTGGAAGGCTTGCATGCGACTCTCAGCCTCTGTAACAACCTCGCAAACCTAGGGCCTTAAATTTTGTAGTAGTTGAGCCAACTGCAACTTAGCATGTGTCAACCTCTGCGCCAGAGCCTTGAAAGATGCTGCCGACACAAATATAATGAGGACAAGTAATGAAGTAGTACGCACAGACTCTAGAACAACAACTGTGGTGATAGTGGGCCCCCTTCCCTCTACAATCTCTATTTCTGGGGCCCCTCTACGGTCGGTGCAGTAGTAGAAGTGGAGGGCTCAGTTGGAGGCACTGAGGAGGGCAAATTTGGAAGTACAACCTGTGGCCTCGGTGTTCGATGGAGTGCAATTGGGTTGTCCTTAGCGTTTATCAAGCTAGCATCTATAGTACGCTGCACCTCCACTAATATGTCCACGTGGTGAAGTACCTAAACCCCCACCATCAAGCAAAGATGATATATCAAACACGTGAAGGGGATCGTAGTAGACCTCCTCGAGGCTACCTCGTAGATCAGCTCGATAATCAAAGCGGCCCAACTAATCTTATAGCCATCCAAGATGTTGGCTACTAGTACAACTTTTTTTGATGTCAGGGTATTATCAACAAGTGTCAGACGGATCCTCGAGTAAACCACCACCCACAAAAATTTGGCTGGGAAACTTAGTGAAGCCTTCATGATATTCTCCGAAGATATTCCTACCCAAGAAGAGTCAGGTCCAACAATAATAATATGGGTAGCCACCTATCTCAACAAATGGGCACGATGCTCTAGGTCTCACATAACTCCCAAGTCTCGTGCCAACCACACTCAATGATTGTACTCTACTGTGTAGCTGGAGGCTGCGAACTCAGGTTCGAATAGCATCCTCCAGATGGTCTCCTATGAAACCTCAACCACCCAGCCACACACTCTCACCTCTTCTATGCTAGGCTGGGAGAGGGGCTTCTTCCTCTTTGGAAGAGTGTTGTATATAGTAGCAGTGTAGGAGGTGAAGAACTCCCTCACTAATTCCGATGAGTACCTCCCAGCCGGCTGTGCCAACCACTAGAGTCTGTGGCGAACTATGGTGTTCTCCAGCCCTGGGACACTATCAAGTCCTCTGGTGATGACTCTGGAATCCTCTAATATGGAATGAGCAGATCGACCACACTCATTCTTCTGCATATCCTCCCTGAATATTGTCTCTATGCCCTCGATGCACAACCTATTGTGCTCTACGTCCAGTGTCAAATCGGGTGCTCGAGGGCTGGAGCAAGATAAGGAGTCTGATCCCCCCTCTAAACCAGATCCAGACCCTCTCTCATAGGAGGTCATCTGAATACTACTCCTGGCTCTGTCACCTCCCTCTTCATACTGGGGATGGCGGACCACAATAACATGAGACGACGCATGTCAGATAGATGCCCAAGTCTGTTATGGCTTTACATCGGAGTTCGGTAGTACAACGAGCTCCTCTACAGAGCTACTAGTCTCGAGAGCATGCTCCGAGTCCGTAGGCTCATCCCCCAAGAGGGCCTGCAAAGCTATAATCTCTTGTTTCCTTGGTTTTCGGGCAATAGTACCAACAAGACACACAGTCACAAAGCGAATTAGTTCCATGAATTGTAACTCAAAAATCATAAGAGAATTTTAGAACTGGACTAGGGAAATAAGGGTTCACGAAACCCTCTTTACGAGTCATAGAATGCTCTACGAATTATTCAAGGTTTCGTGGTTTACTATTCCATAACTTTTCAATCATTGGAGTTGCATCCTCGAGATCTAGTCAGGACTCGTAGAATACTCTACGTGTCATAGATTGAGTCATGGATGTATGTCCTAGTTCAGGTTCAGTACTGGCAAACTCTACGAGGCCTATCTACGAGCCGTGGAATGATCCACGAGTCGAGGAAGGTCTTATATGATGAAGCCCCAAAATTATTGAACATTGGAACTTTTCACGAGGAGTAACCATTCCACGAGCCATAAAAGACCCTTGTAGAAGTGACCAGTGTTTAAAATTTTTGACAATTTTATCTACAAGTTCCCTTGACCAATTTTTATCAACAAAAATAACGTCAAGCAAAGGTTCATGCACACACATACTTACTTGCACTAAGTTCCCAACCCTACTCATGCATTATAGTCAAGAACTTCCCATCAAAATGATTTATCATACAATCTAAATCATCCGACCATTTATTCAAAATCAAAGCATATGACAACTATTCGGCATGTGATCACACATTGTTTTTAACAAATTCAATATATTATAATGACCCAGTTGTTATATAAACACACAATTTAACGTCAAACCATTTTTGGCACCTATTTCAATTCTACCCTAATCAATTTTATCATGACTATGACTAAATTTCAAAGAATAACATTTGAATAGGTTCACAACTTTGTTAAACCCATCCCCAATCCCAATCAAAACTCAATACAAAATTGCAATCTGATAAATTAGATTTTACGGACCATATCCTTACCGAATTTAATTGCGACTTGATGGAGAATGACAAGGACAAAGAGGGGAGTCGAAACCACAAGAGTGGGGGATTCACCGGGGGTGGCCGAAAAGTGACATGGGCTGTCAAATTTTGGTGGGAAATGGATGAGGGTTGTCGGATTAGGGTTTGGGTTCGGCTGATGTTTGAATTAATGGGGTCAAAATTATTTTGACCCCTATTTAAATAAATCCAGGCCAGGTATAGAATTTCAAGTTTCTAGTTTCACGAAACCCCGATTATGAGCCATGGAATGCTCCATGGCTTGTGGATCATGGTTTCATAAAGGCCTAGACCCTTTTATCCACACTTGTAGTCTATAAGTCCTCATACAAGTCGTATATTGGGATACAACACGTAAAAGGGTCTCGTAAACTACCTTTGACACTTAGGCATATTTAGGAACTTACTTGGGGCCTACAAACCCAATCCACAACCCGTAGTTCTACATACAAATCATTGACTTAGCTCGTGGACTGGAGTGAACCAAATCCTTGCTCACTGGAGGATTTTATGATCTGGTCTACGGGTCGTACAATGCAGAACAACCCGTAGAATCAGTCGTAAAATCCATTTTTTTCCTTTTCAGCCAAAAATGGCAGACTTGGTCTCATACATGTAGAACCTGCAAAAATACATTGTTATCCTATATTATACCAGTCTATTGTAAAAAATTTACATCCTAAAAAATCCACAAAATCTAAACTAGTTTCAAGTCTAAAGCTAAAACTAAAATAGAAACTATAATTATTACAAAAATATCTTGTGTTGCCTCCCAAGCAACGCCTAATTTATTATCTTGGCACGATGTGGGCTATCTGATTACTCAGGCTTCATCAATAGCCCACACCTCCATTTTAAGATCATCTGGCCTCTTCATCGACTTACAGACATTGAAGGTGACTTCTTTGTCATTCAATCTAAACTTGAGGAGGCCAAATTCCATGTCTATCAAGGCTCCCCAAGTGGCCAAGAAGGTCCTTTCCAAGATGATTGAGACTGAAAAGTCCACTTCGTAGTCTAAGATCATGAAGTCTGAAGGGAATTTAAAATTTTCCACCTTGACTGAGGATGTCATGTAGGATCCCCACCGGCTTCTTCACAATTTGGTCAACCATCAACAATCTCATGCTAGTAGGTGTAGGGGCTGCAAGGCCAAGCTTCTTAAAAATCACAAGGGGCATCAAGTTAATACTGGCACCAAGATCACATAATGCCCTTACGAACTCCACATCCCCTATAGTGCAGGGAATGGTAAATGCTCTGAGAACCTCTTTTTTTTGCTCCAATGATTGGGTAGAGATAGCACTGTAATATTGGATCTCTTGTGAGAGCTCCTAACTTATCATACACTTTTTTGTTACCAGATCTTTCATAAACTTGGCGTATCTGGACATCTTCTCCAATGCCTTTATTAGTGGGATATTAATGAAAAGCTGCTTCAACTTGGAAAGAAAGTGTTTGAACTTACCTTCCTCCTCATTTTCTTTATTCTCTATGGGAAGGGAGGAGGAGGTCAAGGAATGGGTCTCAACTGTTTCAATGTGGCATTGCTTTTCTCGGTCTGAACACTATCATTTCTAGTTTTAACCTGTTTATTCACAACACCCTCATCACTAACCTAATCATCATCTATAGGCATCGAAGGATCAGTGGTTTGCTTCTTACTATGAGTTATGATGGCCATACACTGCCCTTCATTTTTTAGATTCTGAATAGTATTGCTGGGCAGAGTACCTTTCTGCATTGGTTAAGCTGGGTCGATATTTTGTCGAATTGTTGCTCAAGCTGCTTGATTGCTACTGAATGAGACTTAATCTTCTGATTAATGCTGGAGATGTCAGTCTTCATTCCCCTGAGTATCTCATCCTGCACATCAACTTTCTTCAATAATTTGTAAAACATCTCCTCAACTCTGGATGAACCAATACTAGAATCTCGATTATGGGGTGGAACATAGGTGCCACTTCTGTAGCCATATCTGCGACCCCAATCAACATCTCTATCTTCACATCTATTTCTATTATAGAGCCCACCCAATTATTGTTGTTGTAAGCTCCATCTCGTCCGTAGTTTTGACCTTGGTTTCTTTGCCCTTGGCGCCAGTAGTCCTGATTGACCCCTTGGGAGTTAGGCTGGAAACCCCCCGTCTGCTCAATTATGAAGCAAGAATCTTTTTGAAAGTAGGGCTCCTCGTACATGGGTGCTCAGACAGGATGATGAGCGATGATATTCACCTTCTCCGCGTTTTGCTTCATCAGTAGCTCCACATTTATACTAATCTGTGCAAGTTCCTGCATCACCTCTTAACTGAGTTGTGCTTGCACTAGAGTAGTAGTAACTGCAAATGAGCTCTTACTTGTGACTTTTTCCCTTGTGCCCATGTACGATTAGTCTTGACCACTAGTTTTAGCCTTTCAACGATCTCTTAGAAGGTATGATCGATAAGTAATCCACCCATGATGGTATCAACAACTGCTTGACCATTCTTATCAAGGGCTTTGTAGAAGATCTCCACCAAGGATTCATCTATGATCTTGTGGTCGGGAACCCTTCTCAGAAACTTTGAAAATATCTCCCGTATAGCGCTAATTGAATCACCAGGTAGTTGTTCAAAATTATTGATCTCCATCTTCAACTTGAGCTTCTTGGAGATGGGGAAGTACCTTTCCAAAAATGTCGTCTGCAGTTTGCCCAATCGATGATCGAGCTCTTTGGGAGCTTAGCTAACCATGACGTCAAATTTTTAGTAAGAGATAATGGGAAGACACGGATCCCAACGACATCCATGGACAAGTTTTGATTCCCCATTATGCTCTTTTAGACAAACACAATGTTGTGTAGGTGATTATGTGGATCCTCTGATGGTAGGCCTGCGAACAAACCACGATTTTGTAGTAGCTGCAACAACTCACTTGACGCAATGAACTTAGTATCATCCGAAAGTGGAGATAACAGTATCGCTCTCGTGACATCCATAGCCATTAGGTTCAACCAATATTGGTTCTAATCATAAGCAGCGACTTGAAGTCCCTCAGGCTATAGAATTATTATGTGTGGGTTGTTCCCATCTGCATTCAGTGCAGGGTTAGCTACACTATCATAATCATTGTTACTAGGTTGTCGGGCCATTCTACTCCATGTTTTCCCAATCTCTGGGTCAAAAAGAATTAAGAGAGTGCCTCAACTTCTCGTATTTGACATGCACTGTTCACCTACACCCTGTAAAAGATAAAAATAACAAAAACATAAAATCATGGAAATAAAGAGTAATCTATCAAATTACGTTACACTAATCAAGTCTAGTCGTATTTCTCGACAACAACGCCACAAATGTGGTGTATAATTCTGATAACGCTCAACACACACCTCTACTTGGAGGTTTAAAGTGGCAGTAATCCAGTATTTAACCTAACAATCGTTAGGATCATTCCAATGGGGAATATGGTAGACTCATGATTAGCACAAAGTGAATCGATTAATCCTACTATCTCGTAGAAAATAGGAAAATAAATACAAAGAAGGGGGTTTTGCAAATAAAAGTAAATTCGAAACTAAAATACACATGTTTGTAATCAAGAGAAAAACAAACTAGGGATATCTGTTCCCCATGACTCCCTAACTAAGTGCTATTGGATACTTGCGACTCTTTTCTAGTGTGTAGGTGTAGGACAGTAAGCTATATTCTCCTAAATTCTTGATCCGGTGTATAGGTGAATTTCATCACATTTCTTGGTTCGTCTTTTGATGTTGCTTTAATAACCCTAACTTTATCCCAGTACAATATTACTTATTTTAGTTAGATTGATTAGTTGAGAGAAATTGATCAACTCCTGTTAATGAACTCTTTTCCTATTACTCACTTCCTTGATCCGACAAGTGATACTAGGCTAGTTCTAACGTTGATCAGCGTTAAAAATCAGTTAAAGTGAAGATATTAATTAATGCATCCTAACACCATCCAAGAATTTGCAAATTATCCAATTTTATCTTAGTTGGTTCGTCATGGTTCCCACAACCCTTCTTGTGGATTAAGCCACACATGCTTGTAGTGTTTTTAGAAATTATACAAGAAACAAACATAATTAAAATACTTACACATAAGAATAGATGAACACAAATTCAAACTTTTCAATAAAATTGCAAACTTGAATCAAACGATTGTAATAAAATCACAAAACAAAGATCACAACCTTTCTTTTGATATCTCTCACTATATTACTGTATTCTTACCGTATATGTCATAAAAAAAGATAAAAACCTATTTATAGTACTTAAAATACAAATCTAAAACAAAATTGGATAATTGTGTCGGCATCGTTACGGGCAGCATTGACGACTCGTGTAGCAGTTCACGACTCATGGATCGGGGTCTCGTGGAATGTAGTTGCATCCTACCGACACCTTTCACGAAATTATTCCATGGGCTGTGTAGGATTCCACGACCCATGAAGGGTTTCATCTGAGCCACTTTCAATAACTCTTCAATCTCTGATCTTTACTTCGCGACGACACTCTATGACTTGTACTATGGTCTACAACTCATGGTCCTCTCTCATAGAGTGTGAATCGATTTCCACGCCTGTAATATCAAACAAAACCTCATCTATGACTCGTGGAATGATGCACAACCCGTAGAGCGTCTCGTAAACTACCAAAAACTTTGTAATTCTTCACTTCAAATCCAAAGTCAAGCCAACACTGAAATACTACAAAATAAACATAACCACACATCAAATCTACTAACATCATCTTAAGAACACACAAATTCCAAAGTATTAAGAATTAAAAGTGCTATATTTTTGCAGTACATCAAAGCCACAAAATCCATCAAAGGTCAAATGGCCCATGAGGGCCTCCATCTCGACGACGTGAGTTTCGAAACATTAATCATATATGTAGTACCATTCCTTAGGTTGAGACCTTCATTAAAAACTCCACCACGACCCATGTTGAGGACCACGAGACCCCTGCACGGACCATACAAGGCCTCAAGACACGTATAGGGTCTCCTTGAAGCATGCCTTAGACAAAACTCAACAAAAAATCCTACACAGATGACCTTTACAAAAATGGGCATAACTTTCTCATCCAAACTCCAAATCAAGTGAAACAAAGTGCGTTGGAAAGATGACACAAAGAGCTTCAATTTGATAGGTCATAACCCACCCATTTGTGCTAAGAGATATCACCAGTTAACGTTGACTCTTCTAATGGTTCTTAAAATAAACTTAACCAACACAATTCTCTTGAACATGGTTACATAACAGAGACTCATGGTGATCGTTAATCATCCAAAATGAGTTCAAAATCAGTGCACACCATATCAACAAGGCTTTCCAATGTCTGGGTCCTTACATCATCTCCCCCATGGGAACATATATCCTCAAATAGGCTAGAACAAGGCTTGACTTAATCAAGAAACATACAACATGAATACATATTACAAAACTCATTATTTGAAAGTCATAAAATCATCAAAACTCATGTTAAAACATCTTTTAAATCATTTTCATGCACATGTATGCATGTCATGTCATGAAACTCAAGAATGTAAATATTAAAGACTGCATAGAATAGAAACAACCTAGATAGTACTAGAGGCTTGAGATGATTAAAATATATAGGGATATTTCCTCATCATGTCCAACTCCGCTTCCCAAGTAGCACTCTCCATATTTTGATTTCTCCAAAGAATTTTAACCAAAGCCAAATCCTTGTTGGGAAGCCGCTTCACTTGCCTATCAAAAATTTCAATCGGTACTTGCTCATAAGTCAAGTAACCTCAATACCTTCCAAAGGTAAAATTGAACTAGGACCACCAACCAACTTCCTTAATATAGACACATGGAACACCGGGATGATAGAACTCATGTCCAAAGGCAAATTCAATCTATAAACCACATTACCAATCTACTCAACAATCTCATAGGGGCTAACATACTGGGGACTTAACTTTCCCTTCTTACAAAAACACGTTATACCCTTCATGGGTGAAACCTTCACGTAAATCCAATCTCAAACACAAAACTCAAAGTATCTCTTCCAAACAACCAAATACGACTTCTTGCAATTCAGAGCTGTCTTCAACCTCCCCTTGATCAATTCTCCTTTTCCATGGCCTCAATCACTAATTCTGGGACTATCAAAGATATCTCACCCAACTCAAACCATCCCACCAGGGATCCACACCTTCTCTCATATAAAGCTTCAAATGGTGCCATACTAATGCTAGCATGAAAACTATTGTTATAGGCGAACTTGATAAGTGGTAGATGGTCATCCTAATTTTCTTTGAATTCCAATACATAAGCCCTCAATATATCCTCCAAAGTTAGAATTTTCCTCTTGGATTTTCCATTAGTTTGAGGATGAAACGCGGTACTTAATTTTAACTTAGTGCCAAACACTCTTTGAAATGATTTCCAAAAGTGAGAAGTAAATTGAGTACCACAATTCGATATGACAAATATAGGTACACCATGAAATCTAACCAACTCTTGAATATACAACTTTGTATAATCCTTGACATTGAATGCAGTATTGACCGGTAGAAAATGAGTCGACTTGGTCATTTGATCAACAACAACCCAAATAGAGTAAAATTGCTTTTGGGTATGAGGCAAACAAACTACAAAATCCATATTTACATCTTTCCACTTCTAAGTAGGAATCTCAATATCTTGAGTCAGACCATCAGACCTTTGATGTTCCACTTTCACTTGTTGACAATTAGGGCATTCAGACACAAACTTCGCTATGTCATTCTCCAGACCATGCAACCAATACACTTTTCTCAAATCCCGATACATTTTTGTGGATCTTGATTATATATAATAATAAAAATTATGGGATTTACTCATAATCACCTCTCTAAGGCTATCAATATCGGGAACTCACAATCGATCTTGATACTGAAGCATACCATCTCCCCCTTGGGAGAAAACCTCCATCTCCTTTTCAAAAATCAACTTCTTCAACTCAACCAAAGAGAAATCTAAATCTTGCTTTGCCTTGACATAAACAATCAAAGAAGACTCAGCCCCATTCTGAACATGAATGCCACCATTATTGGAGTCGGCCAATCTAACACCTAACCTAGTCAAAAAATGAACATCTTTGACTAACTCTTTCTTCTTTTCATTAAAATGGACCACACTTCCCATAGACTGTCTGTTGAGAGCATTGGTCACCATATTGGCCTTTTTGGGATTATATAACACACTTATGTCGTAGTCCTTTAGTAGTTCCAACTACCTTCTTTTCCTCAAGTTAAGATCTTTTTGGGTGAACACATATTGTAAAATCTTGTGATGGGTAAAGATATAAACATGAACCCCACCCAAATAATGTCTCCAAATCATCACAACAAACACCACAACCACTAACTTAAGGTCATAGTCAGGTAATTCCGTTCATGCACCTTCAACTTCCTTGATGTATAAGCTATCACCTTACCATGTTGCATTAACACATAACCCATTCCAATCCATAAAGCATCACAATACACCACAAACTCATTCAAGTGATCCGGTAGAGTCAAAATAAGAGCCGATATGAGCTGATCCTTCAAAGTCTGAAAACGCTTCTTAAACTCATCTGACCATACGAACTTAATCTTCTTTTTAGTCAACTTAGTCAATGGTGATGAAATAGATTAAAACCCCAAAAAACACCTTTGAGAATAACCAGCCAACCCAAGAAAACCCTGAATATCAAAAGGATTTATTGATCTAGGCCAATTTTTCACGACCTCAGTTTTCTTTGGGTCAACTTTAATACCATCACTAGATACTACATTACTAAGGAAGACTGCTTCACCCAACCAAAACTCACATTTACTGAACATGGTAAATAATTATTTCTGTAACAACCCAAAAATTTCTGAAACTCATTATGGTTGATATTGTATGATGTTATACTAGTCATGGTGAAACGACCCAGAAAGTTCCTAAAAATGTGCTTCGGAAATTACCGGAAACTTGTT
>JBCEWC010017975.1:0-12208 GCA_038996855.1 Solanum aculeatissimum
GCCGTTGGTGGTGATTGTTTCAGGAGGGGACGACGTAGTGCCGTCAAGATGACCATAGAGGTCATGGCCATGAAGCAACATAGAAATTTGGGCCTTCCAAATGGTGAAGTTAAGGCTTCCACACAGTTTAATGGGCAACTGGGAGGATGGGTTGAATTGAATTAAGTGTTTGAGGACAGGGGCAACATCGACATTGATGACTGGATTGGAAGAGGCCATTAGCGCAGAGAAAAAAATTTGGATCTGGTAACTTACTCGTTAGAGTGTTTTGGCTCTGATACCATATAAATTAAGAGAAGTAAAATGAAAAATAATGTGTATTCTTTACAAGACTCCAATGGAGTTTATATATAGAGCAAATAAAATAGCTTGTGCAAAACTAACTCCTATAAAATAGGAGCTGATAAGGATATGTCAGCAGTCCTAACTGAATGATACAATGTACAAGATAATACCTAGATTAACAGAAATCCTATTTTACAATTAGTGCTATTACGTGCACAGAATATGTGCACTGTTACTTTGCACCTGTGTAATAGGATAACTTCGAGTACCTGTTTTATGATTCACTTGCTGCTATAGTCCAGTACCACCATTTTGCATTTCTTTGTTGATTTCAATTACTTGTTCAGTTGTTTTTGACTCTATAGTAACCTCTTGCTTCTGAATTCATTTATTTACCATCTTAGGAGCTGCTTTACTTCGAGAACCTTCTCCGTTTTGACATTTGTGACCCATTCGCATGCATTTGGTGCAATATTCTGGAACCCATTCGTATTGAACTATTTGTTCAAACACTCTACCATTTGGATCTTCTACCTTGAGCTTCTATGATAGATTCCTAGCTACATCCATTTCTACTAGAACTCTTGCAAAATGATATTCTATCAACCTTTGTAGTGCATTCGTTAGCGTACAATGGTATTCCCAGTCCACAACTAATTCTACTTAGCGAATCCATACCCCAACAGTTCAAAGGCAAATTGGGATATTTCATCCAGATTGGAACTGTTTGTAATACTTCCTTATTAAAATCAAAATCTACACTCCATACTTTAACTATTATAGGTCTATTATTCAACATATGAGGCCCATAATACAACAATTCATTTCTATCGTCCATACTAGCAAATCGAACCAAGAAATATCCATCATTTTGGTAATGCACCTTAGGTTTGCTTGCAGTATATTCACCTGTATTGCAATGTATCTTTCAATAGCAACAATTGTGGGAGATTCCCCAACCACATACAATATGAGAGCTTGTTTCCATTCCTTTGTAGCTCTGTCGATTTCATCCCTCTTCAGCTCTATGACCGTTTCTCCATTCTTCATAATGGAGGTGACATAACTAAGGCTTATCCCTTTTGCTGATAAGTGATTTGTATAAAAAAATTTTGCCCACTTCTTAGTAAGTTCAATGCCCATATCAAGTTTAGTCTGCGTCTCTCCTCTCAAAGCATTTTCCTTCTCTTGAAATTTTCCTGGCAATTTCAAGTTTGATCCATTAAGGCCTTCACCCTGTTTAGTAATTTTCGACTGAACGACACCTCACATATTTGGAATGACCATCTACCTCATCGGAAGTGGTGGTCACTGTTCCATAGCTTGTTTTTCCTTTTCTCCCTCGTTCCCCTTTGAGTTCTCCGGATCCGTTTTCTCCAGTTCCATTGCCGTCGATTCTAGCTTAGCAACTTCCTTCTTCTTTTGCCCTCTCGGCATTCCGACACGTTAGCAAGTCACACTATCGTGCGCCTAACGCAAGGCATAAAAAATTATTTAAAGATTTATGATCTAAAATAAAACATAAAATATATTGATTATTAAAATAGTCTTAAAAATGATGTATTGATATTTTTTATTTAATTTAAAGAAAATATCAAATTTAGTGATTGAAAGAGAAAACAATGTTTGACTATCAAGAAATCAATAATTTGATAATGTATTCATTGAAATATTAAAAGTTATTAGTTTTTTATTTTTATGTAGGATATTTTCTTAATATCAAATATGATAAACTATTTAACAGAGAAAATTTGAAGAAAAAAATTTAATATTCAAATATAAGGAATATTAAATTACAAAATAAGGAAAAATAAGGAGTAAAAAAATAAAGAAGAACTACAAAAGAAAATGTCAATAGAAAAGGATATGTTGAGAAATATAAATAAAGTAAAAAACTAAAAAATAAATAAAGGAAAAAATAACTTGAAAAAGAAAAACAAGTATATTGGTTATTTTGTGGGAGTAAGCTTCAAAGTTTTCTTTTTACTGTATGATATGTAGAGTTCAATATCTATTTCTTTTTATTAATTTAATTTGGAATTTAACATTAAGATAATTGTTAGTATTATTCATAGAAATAAATTTGCTTTCATGATTCTTTTATTTTTATGGAATTAGAAATTAACTTTTTAATAAATACTTTCAACATTAACATCAAAATAAATAGAACTATTATTACTTATTGAAGACAATAACAAAATGAATCACAATTTATCGACAAATCTAACCCCAAATAAATTGTACTTTAGTTGATCAAAGATTTGTATATATTATCATATGCAAAATTTCTGTTGCAAATATTACAAATAGAAAAAAACAACTGTGGAAAATAAATACCAGTTACGAAAATATATAAAGATTGATAATTTTTTTCAAAGATATCAATATTTTATATATTCCTCGAACATGAAATATGTTAATTCATAATTTAACACATTTTTTTATTTCCTTTATGCATAGAATTACTTGGAATTCAATTTTCTCAAGTTTGGTTGTAAATAATGCATTGTATGAACATTTGAAACAAATGATAAAATGATATATTAAAATTATTTACTGAAAAAAATATGTAAACTTATATTGGGCCCCTACGGGCCTTAAATTATCTAGTATAGAGAGAGAGAGAGAGAGATTAAAGGTTTAATATAATCGGAATTTCAAATTGCAATGATACTTCACTTGGTATTTATATTATACTGGTTACTTGAGCTCGTGTTAGCACAAATTTAATATATGTTATTTTTTTAGTCTCAATTTATGTGACATTAATAGGTTTTTTAAATATTTAAGTTGTTAATTATTACAATTTATGGTACATTTTATGTTAATTTTGAATAATATATGTTACTTATTTTGTTCCAATTTATTTATGTTGCACGTATGAAATTTTGTGAGTAAATCAAAATTTTATTTATTTATTTTTTAAATATTTTAAATTATTAATTATGGTAATTTATAGTATATTTTACATAAATTTTAAATAATGTATGTTACTCTTTCTGTTCCAATTTATGTACTGATAAAATTTCAATAATCAAAATTCTAAATTGATAATTATTGTGACTGTACTATTTCTTACATAATTTCAAGTAATATGCATACACTTTTGGGTTTATTTTTATATATATTTTTAAAGTACTTCCTTTTTTGACACAAATAAAATTATTGAAAGATATTAAAATAGTTATTTAATTTTATTTGTCCAATTTTTTAAAAAAGCCTTAATTTATCATTTTGTGTTTGTTTTACACTAATTTAGTATTTACATGATTTAAAATAATTGATTAGGGTGATATAGTAAAATTACAATTAAAACAATTGAAAAAATGATTTATTAGAGGTAATATTCTAAAATCATAGTTGAACAAAAAAAATAAAATTAATAGAACTATATAGTAAAATCAAACAGTTAATGCAGACACGTCAATAAACAACTATTTTTTTTTAAAAATTAGTTAGTTCAACCATCGTGCTATGAATTAGGTCAAATAAATTAAAATAAATAGAGTAAATATTTCACTTCATTAAATTATTTTACCGTGATAAGTTGTTATGATACAAGTGTATACATGAATATTAGAGGGTTATCAAAAAATTACACCGCATATAATAATGTCAAATTTTGTTTAAAATGAACCCCTTGAACTCAACAAAAGGAGTCTAACTCAATGATTAAGGGGTCAACAATTTCCTCAATATTCTGGGTTTGATTCCCTTTAAGAATGCTTCCTTCCCTTTTTTTCCTTGGAAATCCAATTACAAAGTTGAGATGGACTCATTATTTAGGCTCAAAATTCCAATTCCATGATTGGATTCAATGTGAAGCTTTATTTATTTTTTCATTCTATAGTAGGTTAGCAGAGGTAGTCGTTTCGTTATATATTGTGTTATTATTATCCGTATTTATTTTGTTATTTTTTGTTACTGTTACTTTTATTGTCTTTATAAATTTTCATTTTTTGTCTACTCTAGTCATTATTTCATATCTATTATTTTCTGCTTTTGGGATGATATTTTTGAGATGAGAGTCTTTTGGAAACGACCTCTCCATCTCTATGAGGTAGTGTTAAGGTGTGCGTACATTTTACCCTTCCCAAATCACACTTGTGAGATTTCACTAGATATGTTGATGTTGTTGTTTAATTTCTTTTTATGTTATTTTTTCTTTTAAATTTTTATTTGTTCAAATTTGTCAGGCACATTATTTTTATTGCTAATTTTTTTTTTTTACATAACTTTCTTTTTATACACCGATTCAAAGGAAGCCTTTAAAAAATAAAAATTATTCTTAAACTTGAAAGTGAGGTAGGTTTTTTTTTAATAAGGTAAAAAAAAAAAAATTGAACGAAGAAATGTAATATACATGAATATTCATGATTTTTTTTTCAGTTTTACTCCAAAGAGATATAAACTAAACTTATTTGATTTATTCATCATTTTTTGTTTTTTACAAATGACAAACTTTATAAATTGAGTATATGAACTAAAATTGGCGATGTCATTTATTTATCTTTTTAATATGCATTTTAATATTAATAAATCAATGTATGTCTACATATTTTAAAAGAATCTTTATAATTTTTAAAGTAACATATGATTGATTAAACGCTAGTTTAAAATTTAAAAAATATTCAAATTAAAGTAGAACATAATAAAATAAAAGAAAAAATCATAAATATTTTTAAGAATATTCAATGGAGCAGAGTAAGAGTAGGAAGAAATGTCAAACACGACATGACAAGACAAGTTAAATTTAACGGATTAAGGTTAATTTTTTTCTTCCCTAACCTGTTTTGCTCCATTTGTTTGGCTTGCTTTTTTATATGCCGAACTCCTTTCACAAAAATCCTCGCTCAGCCACTGACTCCTTCCATTTAAGTTTTTACCCTTTTAATTTTTTTTTTTTGGGTGAACAATATATAATAGGAGTGTTATACAAAAAGAAAAGTGGTAATAAATAACAAACACCTTGACTATAACAGACAGATTAATCATAGTAACAACTCACACTTTATCTTATTATTAATTATATATTATAGTAATCATAAGAACCTTCATTCAAACACTTACAATTAATTATACATTGCAACAAGATTGACTAATTGTTTGAATTAATTGCCCTACAATTCTTTCGAATCTCCCCATCAGATCCGGTGAGAGGGCTAATATTTCCCATTTTAATCATAGAATTAACAAAGTCACTGAAGAAGGCACTAGAACTATTACTGTAAGTTTCAACCAATGTTTTTGTTGTTGTTAGAGCAGCATCACTAGTGTACAAGATTTGGTCAGATTCAAGAAGACCTCTTCCATTGAGCAAGTTTTTGAAGTAGTGGTTGTCAAATAAGTCTGTGGAGTTCCTGTCAAGAGGGGCTGTGTTGTTTCCATCACTTGTTGAAGGACACAAATTTTGAAGTGCAGTCACTAGGGTGGTGTCTAGGGTTGGGTCTGGTCCACCTGACCCATTGAAGTTTGTTAATCTGTTATCAAAGGTTGCACACTTTGCCAGCCCAATTGTATGAGCACCTATATTTCCACTTGATCAGTCAGTGTACAAATTTAATTTACCCATGATGAGTAGTGGAGACAAAATACTTTAAGAGATTGAAATTATCCAAAGATTGGTTTAAGAAAGAAAGATTGATTTTTAAAACTTATAGTCTAAAATAAGTCATAATTATTTTAAAGTTAAAATTTTACTAAATGTTGAAATATGTCATTCTTTTTTTAGACGGATTTAAAAAAAAGGAAATCATAAGGAGTAACATATCAAGATATACGTAAACACATATATGTGTATTAGACTACAAAAAAATAAGTAGTATTTACTTCTTCCATTTCACTTTATGTGATAGTGTTTAATTCAGGGGCAGAGCTACCCCTTGGTTTGGGGTTCATCCGAACCCCCTTCAGTGAAGTTAAAATAATTTTTTATTTATATATAATAGATGTCGAATGCTCTACGACTTGTTCGTATGTCTACTTCATCTTGAATGCCCTTATTAAAAATTTTGACTCCGTCACTAATTTAATTAGGCACAAAATCTACCTAAGAGCAAAAAGAAGAGTAATTTGAAGCTTGTGGTACAACATAAATTCTAAATTATTGCATGGTATAAATCATCTCTGTAAAAAAAAAAATCATGTCTTTTAGACTGAAATTGAAATAGTATATTACCTGATAAGCTGACAACATCAGTAATATTGAGTCCAACATCTTGGAACATGGAAATGATAGTATTGAGAGAGTGAAAAGGAGCTGGAAGTCCAGAGTTTGCTCCTGATATGTTGGCAACTAATCCATCCCTTCTTCCCAATATCACTTTCCATGTTGGTCCTCCGCTCTATATATAAAAACATACATAAAATTAACTTTCATATATTGAAAATGTAAAATAATTTTTAATTTTATCTTACTCTGATTTGACAGTTTAAGAAAATAAAGAGGAGTAGTACTTTTGAATCTTGTGAAATTAAACTAAAAGTATGTAGAATGTATCAAAATATTTTTTTAATTTTATGAACATAAACATGTTATGCGAAAAAAGAAATTAAACCGATATAAAAAATAAAATGATTCTTTTTGACCAGATTAAGAAAAAAAAAATAGTTAAAAGGGAGCATACTAGTAGGACTGAATCTCTAGCAGCAATAGCAAGAATGTCAGCACAGGAAACAACTCCACTGCAAGCATCTTCGACAGCTTTTTTGATGTTGTCTATCACTTCAAAACCTCTTGCAGAGTTCAAGTTCCCTGCTGCAAACTTTTCACTTGTGCTACTATTCCCATCCAACAATATTGATGCATCACAGCCCTACAAGTAAATATAATCAACATTTAAGTTTCGTAGGGAAGAAAGAGTGTTGAAAGTGTGAAAGCTACACTTTAGAATTCTGTATCTAGAATAATTATATTTTACTTCTTTATTTTTTTAATTACAGAAATAACAAATTCTTGTAGTTTATTTTTATTTTTAAAATTATATATATATATATATATTTTTTTTTTAAAATTATATATATATATAATAGGAGGGGTGTATTTAAGCTTAGATCACCAAGTTGAGGGGTGTATTTAAGCTTAGTTCGCCAAGTTGAGGGGTGTTGTTAAATCACGTGTAGCGCGTGAATGACACATTTTTGTGTATGAAACGAGAAGGGTGTATTTAAGCTTAGTTTGTCAAGTTGAGGGGTATTTTTAAGTCTATCAATAATTTAAGGATGAAACTAATAATTCGTGCCAAGTTCGAAGAATATTCAGCAATGGACAAGCCAGTGGAAAGGACAAAAAAGAGGACACCAAGGTAAGCAAGAATTACCATATAAAAACATTATTAATTACTCCACCTGTCCAAAATTAATGCAATATAGTTTTTTTTAATTCATTCAAAAAAAGAATGTTATCGTTATATAATTAAAAATAATTCAACTTAAATTTTTTATTTTATTATTAATGTAGTAATTTATAGTCATATAAATATTTAAAGTTTGTTTAATTAGACCACAAAATTTTAAAGTCTTTTTTCTTAAACCTTATGACAAGTCAAACAACTCCACGTAAGTTCAGAGAAAGAGAGCAATTACTTTTTCACGTAAAAATTATTATCGCTATTCAAGATTAATTTACTTAATTAAATCGTAGGAAAGCTCATAAAAGAGGGTCTTAAAAAAGCTCACATTGACAAAGCAATCGTGAAAATGAAGTCGAAGTAAAGAAGCAGCCATTCTCATTTCATTCTTGATCGCGTTCTGGACTTCTTTACGAACAATTCTGAGGACATTTGGACATGTTTTTGCATAAAAATCACTTGTTAATTGTGAATTTACGACTACAAACAGGATCATGAAAGTCACAAATAGAGAATACAAAGTAACTTTGCATGGCTTCCTCATGTTTCAAAAGTAGAAATGGTTCTGATTTAGCTAGAAAAGTTTACACAATTAACTTGATAAGAATGCATAGTAAGCAAACCCTAATTTATAAGTGTTTAAGAGGGCATTTAAGGAATATAATATAAACTTATATGAACTAAGTGCTGTGATGTATGGCGGCTCCATTTTAGATATACTTTGTTCATTTTATAGTGGACGTGAGTGCATGTAACGCAATTTGAACTATTTAAACTATGTAATAATATTCTAAAGTTCCCACAAACCCATAACTTTTTCTGGGTCTCTGTATTTATATTAAAAATATCTATCAAATAAGAAGTATTTTAAGCTGGGAACTTATAATAACAAGTATATATAACTAGTTTAGTGGTAAAGAAAAGCTTCATGTAGTGTATGTGTCTGCGCACTAGTGACACTAGATCGCACCCTTTGTTATGTAACTAACTTAAGGAATTTAAAATATGAAGAAGTAAATATAATAAAACGATAAGGGTTTCAATATTTTTTAAATTGATCCCATGTATCTTAAACTCAATTAATAATAACCACTAACTAAGGATATCATCAAATTCAAAAATGTAAATTAAAAATAATTATATTCAAGAGTTAAGTGTGTGATATGCAGATGCATGCATCTTAATTAGGGTTTTGTACAGAACTGAGATATAGAGAGTGCATAATGGTAACCAATGTGGAAAGTGAGCAAGTGAAGGTTTTAATATTACATATGGTGATTTATCACTTAATCAAATCATATTGGATATACATGGCTTTTGCATGTATGTTCATGAATCTGAACTGGTTAGAAACAGAGGCAAATGCGAGATATGAGTCCACGTGATTCATAAATTTTTGTTTAAAATATGTATTTGTATTTTATATACGTATTTTATTAAGTTCTGTACACTAACTTGAGATGATTATAGTAAGTCATATACTTCAAATTTTAAATTCGTTTATGATTTGAAAGGCTATATTTGATGGACTACTTAATTGCATTTCTCTACATATAGTGGATAATAAATAAATATGGTTATTAGTGCTTAACTACGATGAGAGCATCATGAATATTATGGCTGAACAAGAAATGTTGAATTGTTGATCGATAGGCTTATTGGAGAACTTAGGTCATCTAAAACCATTGTCCATGAACAAAATTGAAAAAATATGACAAATTGTTAAGTGAGAGAGTGTATTGGTCTCTGATTTTATCATGTAGTACGTAGCTAAAATCAAAGAGATAAGTGAATAATTTCTTGTTTAATTTTTAAAAAGGATTTAATCCACTTTAAAAAAATTAATAAAATCAATATTTAGATAGAGAGAAGGCATATAGAAGTAGCCAATGGCCAATAGAGTTTGAACTCGTTGAGAAGATAAGGAATTTATACTAGAATAATACTTAACAACTTATTCTATATATTAAAGGCTTCAATTGCCAAATTAATATGGCCAAGGTCCTTAAGAGCATAAGAATCAGAACTATCCTGTTGTCTTCCAAAGATAAGAAGACTTTGGAGAGATTATGAAAAGGTACTCCACCAACATTAAGTGAGGTAGTGTACTTAGGCTGTCCTATATTTTATAGTAAAAACAAGATAGCATATTAATTATGACACCATTGTTACTTAAATTGGGAAAATGTTGCACTCCAAACAAGGAAATTGTTATCTTTTGGGGATCAAAATGTTCTTCAAAATATCCTAGTTCATCTGCTATCTGTATTTAAGCCCCCACAAGGAGTCATAAGGCAGAACCACAAAGTGTGTGCAAATTTTCTGAAATAATTCTAAAGAAAGTAAGAGTAATACGGGTTAAATAGGATGGCCAGCAAATTAAAGGAGGAAGGAGGTTGGCTTTTAGATCAGTGTTTAAACAAGTACTGCAAGAAGCAACATCCCAATTATTGCACATGCTAAATATGATTCATCAGCTATGTGAAAAAATTATTATTATAGAGAATTAATAAAGCTCCAGATAATTCGCAAGTGAAAGGTGTGTAAAAAATTAGTGCATCTTCACTGTTTTATTTTTACTGTTTTATCTCTATTTTGTTTAAATTTATTGAGTCAAATAAATTAGTTCCTATTTTGAAGGAAGTTTATCTAGACAGGAGTCTTAGTAAGTTGTTAGAGTCTAATTAGGAGTTGAGTTAGTGATTCAGCTTATATAGTTGTGTATTTGCTGTAAACGATCATCCATCAGAAAAATAACTTTCTTCACTGTTCCATTTCTTGTTATACTGTAAAATTTGTGTCTTTCTCTGCTTATTTTTTTTTGTTTCATGAGCAGTGCTTCACTGTTGAGGTTACTGAACGGAGGAACAATGATGTCACACCCGTTCAAGCTCTCTACAATAAAGGTAGCTGCAAGTAAGAATGGATCCTTGATTCTGGTTGTTCACATCATGTAATTGGAAATGATTCTCTTCTTTCAGAATTACATCAACGTAAAAGAGAGCGAGTTGTTGTTACAGCGGACAACTCGACATATCCAATTGCTAATGAAGGAGTCTTGAAGACTGGCATTGGAGATATAGGGGCTGTCAAATTGAATGATGTATTTCATGCTCCAGCTTGAAGAGAAATTTAGTTTCAGTTTCTCAAATCATTGATTCTGGAAAATATATTTTGTTTGGTCCAGATGATGTGAAGATTTTGACAACATGAAGAACATATCTGCTGATGTTGTTCTTACGGGTGAAAAGAAAGGTTCTTTGTTTGTAATGGCAGTAGGGGAAGCCTATATCAAGAAGACAAGTCAAACAATTAGCACAACGATTTGACATGCTCTACTGGGGCATTTAGGATACCATTTGTTGTGGCAAATCTGTTTGAAGAAATTAGTGGATGGTCTACCAACGCTACAAAATATTCATGAAGATGTAGTTTGTCAAGGTTGTCAAATTGGAAAATCACATCGTCTTCCATTTCAAAGATCAACAAATCGTAGATCCACTATGTTTGAGATGGTTCATACTGACTTGATGGGACCAACAAAAACAAGAAGTTATAGTTGTTTTTGGTATGTCATGGTACTTGTAGATGACTTCTCAAGATATACATGGGTGAAGTTCTTGAAAGAGAAGAGTGAAGCCTTGTCAAAATTTGTTGAATTTAAAACTACCGTGGAGAAAGATTTTAGGGTAAAAGTTAAATGCCTGCGTAGTGACAATGGGGTTGAATATATGTCTGATACATTCTTTCAATACTATGATAAGAATGGTATTTCAAGGCAAATGACATGTCCAAATACTTCCCAACAGAATGGTGTTTTTAAAAGGAAAATAACTCATCTTGTATCTACAAGCCTTTCCCTGTTACATGATAAAAATCTCCCTCGAGAGCTTTGGGCTGAAGCTATTCAAAATGCATGTCATGTAATAAATCGCTTGCCTCCATGGCTAGATAAAGAAAGATTCCCTTTTGAAATTATATATCATGAAAAGTCAAATGTAAATTATTTTTGAGTATTTGATTTAATTTGTTATGTCCACATTTCAAAATCTAATCGAACCAAACTTGATCCAAAAGCAAAAAAGTGTGGCTTTGTTGGCTATGATTCATATAGGAAAGGGTGGAGGTGTATGGATCCAGAAACCAAGAAACTTATCACTTCCAGAGAGGTTTTATTTGATGAAACATCATCATATCATTCTGCCCAGAAAACTAGCAATCAAGAAACCATTTGAAACGACCCAAAAAGTTCCTAAAAATGTGCTACGTAAGTTACCAGAAACTTGTTTTAGCTATATCTAAAAATCCATTTTATTTTTCGAAAATTCAACTTCATATTCTTGCTTAGGGGGTCAAATTTAGTGGGAAATGAGTCTAACCCAAATTTTAGAGCAACCGTATCAAAATTCAAAATTTCCTAGTAAAGCCTTTTTCGAGGGTCTACTTTGGAGGGTCATATCTCTTAGCACACAAATCATTGGGTGGACCATAACATAACTTGTACGTCTCTTCCACATTCGGGGACGAATGTTCCCAAGGGGGAGATATTGAAACGACCCAAAAAGTTCCTAAAA
>JBCEWC010017976.1:0-12208 GCA_038996855.1 Solanum aculeatissimum
ACTTCTGTTGGGAGCCAAGCAATATTCTACTGCAATTGACATGTGGTCACTGGGTTGTATCATGGCCGAGATGCTATCCAGAGAATCGCTCTTCAATGGTAAAACAGAAGTTGATCAAATTGACAAGGTATTTTTCTAACTGCTGATGGAGAATTTTTCTTGATTTTGATGTCATTTACCTTGAGTTTCAAGCCGCCTTAGTGTACTTCTGTGTTTTTTCTTACCAGATATTCAGAATTCTTGGCACCCCAAATGAGACGATTTGGCCAGGGTTTTCCAAGCTTCCTGGGGTGAAGGTCAACTTTGTCAAGCATCAGTAAGTATCATCTTCTTCTATATTCTATTGTTGCTCTTGTTGGCCAGAGATTCATGTTTTTATTTTTGCCGCTGTTTTCCCAGGCTTCCAGCTTTGGGTGATTCTGGTTTGGCTTTCTGGCCTCTTTTGATGACAAATCTATGGTGGAGAAATATTTTCATGCTTCTACTAACTATTCAATTTGTTTGTAACAGGTTTAATAATTTAAGAAAGAAATTTCAAAATACTACAGCCTTCATGGGGTTACCGGTCCTATCAGAGGCTGGCCTTGACCTGTTGAATAAACTTCTAACTTATGATCCTGAGAAGGTGATGGCCACTACATTTGGGAACTTCTAAGTTCTCTGTTATGTTGTTTTTACCTCTTCTGATGTTGTTGTTTATATGAAATTTCAGAGAATAACTGCCGATGCTGCTTTGAACCATGAGTGGTTTCGTGAAGTTCCTCTCCCCAAGTCTAAAGAATTCATGCCTACTTTCCCTGCACAGCATGCGCAAGATAGGTAAAACTTCTTTCAGCGCTCATTTTCCGATGGGAGTTTGTTTAGCTCCTTGGACTGTTATTTGATGTCCTTTGTGTTGTCTTTAGGCGTGTACGAAGAGTAATGAAGAGTCCAGATCCTCTTGAGGAGCAGCAAAGAAAGGAGCTGAAGCAAGGGGTGTTAGGAACTGGTGGATTGTTTGGCTAAGATAAGTGAATAGTCCTCAGTAACTGTTTGAGTTTTGCTTTCTCTAATACTCATGGGTTGACGTGGTTGAGGTTAGGGCCATGCGCTTAAGGAAGTTGCAAAAATTGTTTGCTAGACGATCAGTTCAGCTGTTTTTAGCAGGCTTATCTGACAATTAGATCGAGAAACAATTCTTTTGGCTATGCGTTATCAGATCTGTTGCAGGTTGACCAACTGGGCTCTGGTGCCTTGTCAAAATCTGAGATTGCTTGCATGGCAGGGGTGCATAGTGAGGTTACCTGTTAAGGAACAATTTCAATTGAAACACGTGTATGTAACATATTTTCCATTGGCAGTGTAAACAATGCTCTCAAAAATGATTTTGTTAAACATATGGATTGGTTTTGTGCTTCTAGTATGTCGATTTTAATTTTCATATTCTGTTTGCAAGAGATGGTGGTGTAAAGCAGATGGAGAATTCTTAGCTTTTTCATTGACGAAGAATTTCAATGAAACTATTGCACATATAAAGGTAATTTTTGGATCTGAATACATGGATATTAATCAAGGATAACATATATGCTTTCCCATCGACATTGAATGTTTTACTACTCTCTATGTTCACAGCTTGACTCTTCATTGTTGTTTACATGACATTCTTTTCTTATAAAAACAAGAAAAAAAAGAGAGACATGCTTCTTCTGGCCCTTTCCATCTTACATGTGCAGGTTGCACATCATTGTCTGGACAAATCTCATATGTTCCATTTTTTTTTGGGGGACAAACCTTGGTAATGAATAACTACATGTTTTTGTGCGTGTCTTAGTGATGTCATCCAAATGTGAGGGACGTCACGATGAAGTTCTCGAAATCATTTAAAGGAAATTGTGGAGTTTTATGGTGATATTATGAACAAGTTGCATGAATATGTTTTTCTGTAGGATTTGTATCATAATCATTTCGTGTTTTGGGGACCGACTACAGTTACCTCTCTTTTCTACATGGGGTTTTGAAGTTACTTGACTGCTTCATGAATGCTGATAATGGAAGTTACTATTAGTAAGTAGACATGACTGAATCACTGAATCACTGAAAAGTAAGGCTAACCGAAACATTTCTGAATAGGATTTATGACCAAATTTATGATATTATTAATATCGTGTTTATTTATACTGACATGGAGTCTCACACACAAGATGTTAATGGTCGTCTCTCGTCCCCATGTATGACATAATGACAGTGCTATCTCAGTATTTTTGTTTTAGTTGAGTCTTTCGAAGTTTATTTCAAAATGCCGGACTTAGGTTGAAAGACCATCATTTTTCTTTGGCTGAAAGCATTATTCAGTTTCTATTTAACAAAGTTATGCCAAACAAGACGAAACAAGACCTGATCTTGAAGGTACTATTGATTAGCTACTGACAATATTTTTCTCCATCTGGAAGAAAATGTTGATTCCTTTTTCTTGCCTACACCATCCAACTTGCAAGTTAGCTCATTCCTTGATACATTGGTTACTCTCGTTTTTCCCTTAACTTGATCCCTACGTAGGTAGTGCCTTGGTGGTTGCTTCCATTTTTTGTTTTTCGCTTTCTGTAGTTCGGTTTATTCTATCTCATTTTTTGAGAACATTGATATCCATATTCCTTTTGGCAGTCCAAACAACGGATCTTCATGTTTTTGGTTTCTTTTTGTATTTTATGTTGGAAATTTTTTAATTTTTACTGTAGAATTGAAATCTATAAATGTCACTGCAGTAACAAGGAAAGCAGGTTGAGGAGCTTATCTACAACCTGGCATACATAGAATTTCAAATTTATTTTCCATACTTCAGATACTCGTATTCTCTGCCCAAGCCAGTAAAGGTACTTTACTGCCTCATCTGCTAGAGATGTACAAATGTTAAGTTTGATATCTTGTGCATTCATTTCTAGATGGGGGATTCTTATTTGAGTCTATAATGGGACTGACTGCATTGATTTTTGATTCTTTCTTTCAAATCTTATTGTGGAAAGATAACAAATGGTTTTGTTGTTACTATCACTTGTATACATTGTTTTAGAGGCAACCTGTGTATTTCTTGGCTTTGTTGCAAGTAGAATCTTTGTAAGTTGATCAATGAAAGGGGGAGCTAGTGTTATATCTCCAGCCCTGTTGTTGATTAGTTTTTATTGTGTTCTGGTGGCAATGTTGAAACTGAAAGCAGGGACTTGTAATCCAAACTGCAAAGCTGTCATTCTTTGAATTGCTACTCTGCAAAAGACACGTATAAACTCTTCTGGCATTGAATCCTTGCAACTGGGAGAAGGCTTGATATCCATATTTCATTTGTTCAATTTTTTTTTATTTTTTTTTGATTTGCACCGGGTGTCCGAGTCTCTTAGAGCCCCGACTAATCCCGGGGGTGTACAGGCCCTCGGCAAGGAATTTTCCGCAAGTGCACCACGGTTAATTCAGGTTTTACCCAGTCCGATGGCCCTCAAAAATTGTTTGCACTCAGTGGGTTTCGAACTTGAGACCTTGAAAGGGAGCAAACCCCAAGGCTCAAGTCTATTACCACCAGGCCAACCCCTGAGGGTTTCTGTTCAATTTTAATAGTAGCATAGAGTCTTGAAATTTATTTTGTTGACTCTTTCCTGTTTCGTAATGATATTTTTTTTAGATTGGGGGGTTGTTTTTTTTGGGGGGGAGGGGGGGCACTAGTGGTGAAGACCCTGGTTGTGCTTCTAAACTTATTTGTGTTTTTTAATCATAGCCCCACCCACTCCCAAAACTTGTTTCCGACCAGAAAGACCAGGTGAGCCTGGTTGCAAATGCCTGCCAGAAGGGGCTGGAAATCAAAGAGTATAGGCTTGTAACCACGCAAGTTCTTACTTTTTCCTATGAATTTTCTCGTGGGGTTTGAGGCAGAATCATTAGATTCACAAGCCCAGAAGCTCATCTATTAGCAAGGAAGTGGGTGAAAGTACGGGAATTGATCTGTGTAACGAGTCCGGACTAGAGAGAGATTGATACTAGTTTTATAGCTACTTGAAGTTGGTCTGTCATTCTAGAATGTTAAGGGCTATGAAATGTGAGATGGATGTTCCACTTCGGTGCTTGAAACACATGCAAATGTTGCAGAAGGCAATATTCCATGATGGTCAAATAAATAGCAGCTGCAATTTTTACTGGGTATGATTACACTTGAGGGTTTTGATAGTCATCTCTACTTTATTTTGTGGGGGTTTCTCCTTGCATGTTTTGGTCACCACATGGGTGTCATGCAGAATTTCGGACTCAGAGGAGGAGAAGGGAAAGCAGTAGACCTGGTCATCAGGAAAATGAATGAGGCTGTGAACACAAGCTCCTTGAGGAGGAAAAATCGTATGTCATTTATTATAACTGACTTGATTCTCTTTTTGAATATGCTTGTAACTAAATTGCCTTCATATTTCCTCAATAACTAAATGTCATGCAGTGTTGTGTTGCAACTAGGATGGAGTTCGTGTTGATCAAATGTTTGACCAAGTAACAGAATGTTGTCCTGTGTAGAACACATTTGCAGTGTAGTGTTTCAAGGCTCTTTATGCCTTGGATGTAATTGTTATGATCCTAGCCTTAATGGAATTGGCTGTGAGTAGTTCTTTGGTGGCTCTAGATATACCGGGTAGGGATGGCAAACCTGCACCGTCCCCTCTGCAGATGACAAAAGTTTCTGTTTTCAACACCTCATGCGCACTCTTCAAACTACTGAAGGACTCCATTTTTTTCTCTTCAAATAAAATTTTTAGCTCTAAGTCACCTTATATTGTCATCATTATCACACTCATCTCAGTAGTCCAAAAATGATGTGGATAATCAAAATCCCGATTTTAGTGTACAGAAAATGGAATATACTTGTATATATGTTCTATGATATATAGCAATTAGGCAGTTACTTTGAAGAATTCAAAATTTAAATAAAGCTGCCATTTAGATTAGTTCGTCACCCACCATTAGTCTTTCTATAAAATTACTACCTTCCCCTGCCTGCCTGTTTTTTTTTTAAAAAAAAATTTGTCCCTTTGAGTTCTAAATCCCTCCTGCACTTGCCTTTTTTTTAAAAAAATATTTTAAAATGCCCTGCCTCTTGCGCTGCCTTGCGAAAGCTGAAATTGGTCCTTGATCTGCCCCCATTTCCTTCCTTACTATCCTCTCCTAATGAAAAGAATGGTTCTAATCACAGTTTAGATTGTTGAGAAATATGGTTATACATTCTTTTTGATAATAATGATCAAAGAGTAAACTCTGTTTGAAGTCTTTATACCTAATACATGATGCCGCATCCACATAAATAAGGTTACAATGGATTCTCATGCTCTTGATGGAAACAATGTCATTTAAACAATTCTACGGTAACGTTATAGGGAACACACTGTAGGAGAACCAGACACAATTCTAAGAACGAAGACATATAGGGAGAACGAAGTTGAATACAAACGTTATGTAAGGGATGGAATTGTTGTGAGTGAAAATATTTCTTTTGTTAACCTCAAAACCATTATTGTTGCTGAGTTGGAGTTTGATGAACGAAGAAAAAGGTTATTGATACGTTACTTTGTTGAAGGTAATTCCTCTCCGATAACAATACGAAATGAGATGGGTGTTAGGGTGTATGTTGAAGTTAAAAAAAGAATCAAGTTTTGGAATGTATCCCTTGTGTGTGGATGTTGTCGACTTAAATGTTGGTGAGCTACAGACATTTGATATGACATGTGGTGCGGTTCATTGTGCTGAAAATCACCAAAATGAGACATATGTTTTGGGTTTGGTGGAAACCATTATGGATAGTTCATGCTATGGGACTGGAGTAGATGCATTGACTATGATCAACGGAACGACACAGTTGGAGATAAAGGAGAGACAAATGTATAAGGATAAATCAACATCGCTAGTGCTTATGGGCAAATACAAGATCGATAAAGGTTTTAATTTTAGGGTCAAAAGATCTGATAGCAAAAGATACGATATATATTTGGAATTGCATAGTAGTATGATGATGTTGTTACTGTGTTTGAGGTTGATGCATGTATCACTGTAATAAGAATTGAAAATAGTGTTAAAATAAGTAAAAGAGTATCACCTATATATACTACAATTTAAGGTTGTGTGGTTGTATCAACAATTTGATGAATCTTGTATCGGTAGTAGCATGAATACGTAGTATCAGTAATTTGAGGAGGTGATACATTTTTTGCAAATGTGTGTCGTATCAAATTGTTTAATTTTTGTATCATGACCATGTTGAGCTGACTTCTAATTTATGTATCGGTTGTATTATTGTCAAAAAAAATTTCTTGTTTGACTGATAAATTGCTTTTGAAATGAATGTGCAGCTATGTACTAAAATATTTTTCTGATGAATTTGTTTGAATAATGAAGGCCTCATGCATGAAGAACATTGATGTGTTCAAAATAAGATACTTTCATGATGTACATACATGTCCAATGAGAGAAAGGATTCTTAATAATGTTGAAGCTACACTGTCGTTTGTTAGTGCTGTCACTACACCTAAGTTGGTAAATCATAAGAGAAGTCATACTCCAAATGATATTGTTGATGATGTTAAGGCTGATTATGGGGTAAACATTACGTATCAGAAAGCCTGGCGTGCAAAGGAACGTGCATTGGAGATGTTAAGGAGCAAACTGGTTGACGGATATAGCCAGATGTCTAGATATATACACATGCTTAATACTGTCTATCCAAATTCCTATATAAAAATGAAAAAGTCTGTTGAAAACGAATTTATATATGTTTTTATAGCGTTAAGGACATTAATGAGGGGTTTTCAGTTTTGCAGACCTGTAGTAGTTGTTGATGGTGCGCATCTAAATGGAGCTTACAAAGGGACATTTCTGTCAGCAAGCACACTCGATGCTGCAGAGATTCGATTAAAGTTTATTGTTACTTATTGATCCAAAATTAAATAATGCATCACAGTAACACATTCTTATATATTTTTTATGTTGAAAACTATCATTAAAGGGTGTATATTATTGTTAGCATATGGAGTAGTCGATATGGAAAATGATGCTTCGTGGACATGATTTTTTGAGCAGTTTAGAGATGCATTTGGCTATAGAGATGAAATGTGTGTTGTATCTGATCGTAATGAAAGCATAATGAAGAGTTTTTATACTATTTTTTCTAATATACCCCATTATGCATGCATCTGACATCAGGAAGAGCAAAGATTTGTTAAGCGACATGTACTACTTGATGGCAAAGTGTTACAAGAAGGATGATTTTGATAAAATAATGGCTAAAGTGAAAAAAATTGATCATAAAGTCATGAATTATCTTGAAAATGTTGGGTATGAAAAATAATCGAGAGTACATGCAACGGTCAATAGGGGGATGATGATGATATCAAATATAGCTGAGTGTATCAATGGTTGTCTTGTAGAAGCCACACAATTACCTAGAATTAATTTTTTGGAGGAAGCATGAATTCTATTTGGAACATGGAACTGCAAAAATAGAGAGAAGGTATCACATACTAAAGATTTTTTGGGTAGAAAATTTAAGAAAATTCCTGTTGAAAATACTATAAGATGTCTAAAAATGAGGGTACGTATCATTCACTCAATATATGTTTTGCGATTATCACAATTTCTATCTGTAAGTTGACATTCTTATAAAATATTGTCATTATTAGATTAAATATTGTTGATACATTTTCGAGATTTGTTGAGACATATTAAACTCAATCATTTAACAACCCTGGCAGGTGGTTCCATCTTCGAAATATATATTTTTTGTTTATGATTCCGGAAGAAAGTTTATTGTTTGTCTGAAAGAAAAACATGTAGTTGTGGGAGGTTCCAAATAGATGAAATACCATGTTCGCATGCAATTGCGGTTTTGAAGATAAAAAATATAACAAATATGCGTCCATATTGTTCTGAATACTACAAGCCAAAAACATTCACAAATACATATGAAGTCCCAATGGTACCAATGCCAAACAGAAAAGACTGGACTGCTCCAAAAGAAGTTCTGGATGAACTTGTGCTGCCACCGAAGTACAAGAGGTTGCTTGGACGACCAAGAAAAGGAAGAAAAAAGAATGTTGGCGAAACGACAAGGGTAAGCACAAACTGTTGCGGAAGATGTGGCCATGAAGGGTACAATAGAAGAACATGTAATTTCTTCTCCAAGGAAAAATGATACAATGATTTGATCGGATTGTTTTTGTGTTTACAAGTTGCCTGTTTAAGAGTATTTCAAATAAAGTTTATTGTTTTGGCTAAACATTCATATGACTGTCATTATATGCTATATATTGAGTGTTTATTTCTTTCATTTTTTATTTGATGGTTACTTATAGCAGACACCTATTGTGTGAGTAAGTATTTTATTTTTTGAAATGTAATTTAATTAAAAAGTACGTAGGTATAAAGTAATAGATTTAAGCACATTTATTTTGTTGATATATTCTTGCTGTGGTAAATTATGTAGTATTGAATATATGCTTCTCGATTTAATATAAACAGTTTGGTCTTCACCAAAATTGATTGCTAATTATATCAGGACATTAAAGACAAAAAATATATTTTATGTATCAATATGATATTAAAGTTGTTGCAGTATAAATATATCACAACTGATACAAAACAATTAAAACCAAAAATACTGAATCTCATATTATGTGTGTAATTATAAGGAAAAATTTATTAAATATGATACAATAATATTGTAAGATGATCACATTTTCGCATAATTTAAGCTTAGATTGAATCGGTTGATACATAAATAATAAAATGTTGAGTCCTATTGAATGTATCAGTTTCAAAAGTTATGATTGGAAAAAAACTAGATATCAATACATGTATTTGTACGTATAAGATAAAAGTATCAGTGAGCCAATAAGGAATCAGTGCAGTCATTTTTTATTTGATGTAATGATACTTTGCTTACTTAAGAATGTATCAGAGAAAATATTTTGAACATATGTATGAAAATAAACCTGATAAAATATGTGTTTCAGCATAATGTAAAGTTTTTACATGAACATATACAGTTACCATAAGAGTTTACAATAGCATCGCCGACAAAACAAATCCAGATAAAAAGTATTATCAAGATAGATGACTATTCTAAATCAACCAAATTGTCAGGATTTTGTTGAGGGTAATCACCCCTAGGCCTCGACGGATCATCATTTTCACTGGTGTATCTTTCTTGCACTTTTTGGCACGCGTATTTTTACAATAATATTGCATATCTCTTGCAAAGATAATCAACATCCAGATGAATTAACTGTACTGGAATCCCATCGCTAAGGTACTCGGCAAAAGTTGCTACAAAAACACCACAGTTACTGTGAAAAACAAAGGACAGTTGAATTAAAAAAAAGAAATTAGTATTGTAAATAAAATAAATTTTAGAATACTAACAGACTGTCACTTTATTGTTGGAAAATGCCTTCAATAAACTTAACATGAAAAGGATGTTCTGGACCAAGAAGTTCACTAGTGGACTTATCCTTAGAGCATCGAGCGTAGGCCAATCTGTGGGTTCAATTCTGTAAAAAAATTCACAATAGATAAATAGGAAGCATCAGTGCAATTTTTTGAATCTCATCTGATGAATGTTTTTTCCGTAAACCACGAGAGGAATCATAAACACGTATCAGCCTTTCTTTGAGCACAACAACAATCGATATCTAATGATAATCACATCACAATTAACAGGGATATACACTTCATCCATCATATGCCAAGGTATGCCACCAGGGATAGAAAATTCTTTTATAATGTTGGTTATTGATCTTTCATTCCTGGCTGTAAAATATCCACGTGCCAAATCTTCCTGGGTACTAATATTATCTGGAATATATGAGTAATACCTTGAATATGCGACGTTGATGTAATTTTTGAAGATACAATTTGCTGTTGTGTATCTGTACTGGTTGTTGTACTGATACTTAGCTTTTTTACGAAGATAATAAAAGATAACATTGAGTTGCTGAAAAAGTATCAGGTATTATTGAACATAGTGATACATATAATAATTTTTATTCTTTGGTAAAATTTTTCTGAATGAGTTAGGCAACATTTGAAAATATTGCCACTAATGATACAAAAATATTGTATCAGTGTTTAGTTGTTTGCCTGTAACACCTGTTGTGTACTAAGGTGATACATTATTTGATGTGTCAAATGATCATGCTCTGGTAAGATCATATATATACAGTTTACAATCATGCATGATACCTATTTCCAAATAATATTTGATGCAGATATTACAAAAGATTCATACTTAAAATGTAGGTATCAATTATGTTTTTTTTATTCGTTGCCTAAATATAAGATAAAAATTACACATTTCATATCGTTTTGGGTGACTTGTTCATGAAAAGAAATATAGTGATATTTAAATATAAGTTTAATGGAGATACCTCATCAGTCCAATATCTATTTTTGTGCAACATCCGGTAGAATCAATTCTTGTCGGTAGGAGTTGCCATCACAAAGTCAAAATTTTCAATTCCAAGAGAAGAAGATCTTGATCTGTAATGTTCATCACCTGCTTTCCTGATGAAAATATAAATGACAAATATAATAAATTTTTTTAAAAAATGAATAAAATATAACACGTAAATTTTATTAAATGGCAATTTGGAGACTTACTTGTTGACATGCGTCTTCAAAAGTCCTTTCTCAATTCAAATATCATATTCTGTGATTATGTCCGGGGGGGGGGGGGGGGGTTGCAAAATATACCAAAACCATCGAATGAGAACTTTAGACGAAATTTGTAAGACATTTTTTTCTTTACATTATCACTTGGCCCAAAATCATTTAAGAAAGGGAATTGAAAAAATTTGGAAGGCTGCCTACGTCGTTGAGCAAGTGTCTGTGATAGGTTGTGTACCACAATTTCTTTGGATGGGACAGTAGTGGAGAGTTGACTATCTCGAAGAAAGAATGAATCTTTAGTATTTTCCTCCTAAATGATAGTATTCAAAGGTGCTGCATTCATTGGATCGCCAAAATTTTTTACGAAGTTTTCTAAGATTTCATTGGTACCTTCAAAAATTGAAGTTGATGTGGTCGAGTCCTATATATCATCGTTTAAACTAGTTAAAAGAAAGTAAATTAACAACGAAATAATAATTTTAAAAAGTATTGGGTTGAACGTTTACCGTTGTATAATGCTGCATTGGAACAACATTCTTATTAACCTCTTCAATTACAAATTTCATATGTACAGTTTAACCAACTAATTGACGTTGCTATATTGCTTGATCACCAAAAAGATCGCACTGAACGAAGACGTTTACGAAGCATGTTAAATAATTACGAGTTTAACATGTTTTGTTATAAAATAATAATTAATGTGTTACCATTTTTGAAATTAAAACGACTTCGTTCATCGTAGTAGCTTCCATGTAATTTTGTTCCACTATTGGTGCAACTGGATGAGTGATCTATGAGTTGAAGTTCATAAATAAAATAATATTTGTGTCAGAAATATATAACTAAATGATACAGAACTTTTCTGTGAACATAGCATAACAAATGATACAAGAAATTCAAATGTATGATACAAAAAAATATGTATCAATACATGATACTCAACATACAAGAAACTTATATGTATGATACCAAAAAATGTATCTGTAAATGATACAAAATATTTTTCTGTCAAGTAACATAAAAAAATGATACAAGAAAGTCATCTGAATGATTCATTAAAAAGGTATCAATTAAGGATACATAAAATTTTCTGTTCAAGTAGCAATTCAGATGATACAAGAAACTAATATGTATGATACAAATAAATGTATCATTAAATGATATAAAATATTTTTATGTCAAGTAGCATAACAAATGATGTAAGATACTCATTTGTATGATTCATAAAAAAAGTTTCAGTAATGATACATAACATTTTCTTTTCAGGTAGCATGATAGAATGTCACGACCCGAAAGGGGGCCTAAATGTGACATGGAGAAAGAGAATCTGAAAGTCCTCAATCAAGCCATCATAACATCATCACACACATCATTGGTTCAGAAGCGCGAAAGTAAACATATAACACGTAAGCTCTAGGAGAAACGGGACTTTGGATTCAAGCTATGGGGATGTTGTCGGGAATGGGATAAACATGGATTCACATAGCACATAACAGTTATCTCTAAGGGGGGGGGGGGGGGGTAAGTAGGACTCAAACTCTGGTGGCACACCGAG
>JBCEWC010017977.1:0-12208 GCA_038996855.1 Solanum aculeatissimum
TTTCGAACTTGAGACCTTGAAAGGGAGCAAACCCCAAGGCTCAAGTCAATTGCCACTAGGCCAACCCCTGAGGGTTACCGAGTCAGTATTTTTGTCAAGGGTGTTCAATACTTTTAGAACATGGATGGATGATTTTTGTGTCAAGGGTGTTCAACAATTGATATATACCAAAATATTTATATTCGAAAAAGTTTTTCAACGAAAGATATTCATCTAACCACCCTTGGATAAGAAACAAATTTAAGGTAAGGTAAGGGGATATGCTTAAATTTGGCATGACATATATGATGACAATATAATATAAGATGTCAATCCCTACCACCCCCACTAGCCTACCCCCAAACACACACACACACACCAAACACGTATAGTCTTTAATAATAATCTTCAAGATAAGACTTTATCCTATAAACCAAACCATACTTCTTCTAGCTCACTTCATTGTCATCATTTTTTTTTTCTCCATAATAACGTGTTTCCTATTTACTTTTCAAACTTCTAAAAACCTGTTTTTTGTCTTTGACTATTTTTTCTATTCTTTTCTACTAGAAACAAATGGTCATACAAGTTGTTGTTTTAATAATAAAGTGGTAAGCCCACGGAATTAATACCATTTTCCCACTCATTATTAATCACCCCCACAAACTATAAATAGCTCATTCTTCTTCCTTCATTCCCATATTCCACTAATATTTCAAACTTTCTTGAATAAAAGAGAAGTACTTTTGAACATGTGTATGGCATCATCAGTTCCTGTTTCCACAGCTGAGAAAGAGTCTTTTTTCTCAAGATTGCGGAATCTGTTTCATCTTGGGAAGAAGGAAGACGAGAAGAAGACGACAACAACAATGATAACAACAGCAGCTACTACTAGAACTGACTGTTTTTCAGTGAGTGACAATAGTGGTAGTAGTAGTAGTGACAAGGGAGAGTTAGAGAGGGTGTTTACGTACTTTGACGAGAATGGAGATGGAAAGGTGTCACCTGCAGAGCTAAGGAGGTGTGTGAAGGTGGTAGGAGGAGAGCTGACGGTGGAGGAGGCGGAGATGGCAGTGAGGCTATCGGATTCTGATGGGGACGGGTTGTTAGGATTGGAGGATTTTACGAAACTAATGGAAGGGATGGAGGAAGAGAGGAATAAAGAGAGTGAGTTAGTTGGAGCATTTGGAATGTATGAAATGGGAGGATACATTACTCCTAAGAGCTTGAAGAGGATGTTGAGTCAACTTGGTGAGTCGACTTCCATTGATAAATGCAAAGCTATGATAAGAAGATTTGATCTCAATGGAGATGGAGTACTCAGCTTTGATGAGTTCAAAGTTATGATGACAACTTAGAAGTTATACCAAATGATTCTGATTAGTGTTTCCTAATAGAAATTTTCCATTCTATAGATTCATAATTGTAAAGTTAAAGTATTTGATTCAACTTTATGGCTTAACTAATTCAATCTCGACTACTCAATGGTGCTAGATAAGTTTTGTTAGGACTTTTGCCTTTTTATAAACTGACGGCAACAACAACAAACCCAGTGTAATACTACTAGTAGCATCTGGGGAGGGGAGTATCTACATAGACCTTACCCTTACCTTTGTGCCGTTTTGTCAGCAACAAAAATCAGAGATATACTTTCGAGTATCAACACTAAATCAAAATTTTGATTGTATTTTTTCACCAACTTATTCACAATCATAATATGGTTAGTAATACATCACAGATCAAACAATTTGCGTAAGGAGAATTTAATATTGACAATACATTATAAGGCAGCAATGCAACTGAGAGAAGATGTTTTCTAGTTGACAGTTAAACAGGCAAATTAACTGTCAGCCTAGCACTATCAATTTCCAAGCAATGAGTTTAGCTCTAGCACTGACCTTCGTATGTCATGTAGATCCTCCTCTACCTTGTTGGATACAGGGCCCGATTGGCAGGACAATGCATTCAGAAACTGTGTTTTTCTGCTTGTAGCAAGAGCCTTTTCTCTTTGCAGATCTTCTATTTTACTCGTTTCCAACTGCAATTCTTGGTCCAAAATCTTCAACTCTTCCTCCTTCAACGATGCTTCAAACATACTCTCGTGGTACTCAAGAATCATGTTCTCAAACTCTTGCTTCCCATTCTCTTTCATTTCAAAGATCATGTCCTTCTCCTGGATGACCCTTTGAAGCTTTTTGTCCATATCCTTTATAGACTGCAAAATATTCTCTATCTCCTTTTCAGTAGCCTCAATATTTTTCTCTGTATTCAGCTTTTTTCCATTCAAGTCTTCGATTTCCTTCTTCTTTATCCCCAAATTTTCCCTAATCTGCATTATTTGATTCTGTATCTTTGTTTTTTCTTCCTCACACTTGAGTAATTCAGTAGCTTTGCCACTCAACTGCCAACTCCTTTCTGGCAATTGGATATCAGGTTTCTCAATGTTATCTATGGCAAAGAGAACTCTGTCACTTTCCAGTCTTCGATTCTCCTCTTCCAATCTCGATTTCGATTCTGCTAGGACGTTTCTTAATTCTGATTCTGACTGTTTAGCCTGCATCTGTGCTTCCAGGAGTTCAATCTTAGATGCCTGAAGATGAGCCAATTTTGCTTTCTTTTGGTTGAGACAAGTAGATGAAGCATCCAATCTTGCTCTTGCTTGAGCTTCCCGTTGTTCGAAGTAACCAACAGATGAAGAAAAGCTTGATAGTGAGTATCTTAATGCTGATAGCTTATTATCAAGCAAAACTTTCTTTTCAAGCATTTGTGAAGACTGAAGCTTGAAGGATGTGTATCCTTGTTTTTTCACTTCAATGCTCTTTTCGAGTCCTTCAATTTCTTGTGCAAGCTCATCAACTTCAACCATTGCCCTCTCTAACGAACCAAACATGCTTATGGTGTTGGCAGATTTTAGAAGCTTTTCCTGCGCTACTTCAAGCTTCATTCTCAGCAAACTTAGGTCTTCTGATACAGGATTATGCAAAACGTCTGATGACTTATCTTCCATTTCAACATCCTGCTTCAGATAGGAGGCACAAGGATCCTCGAGAAGTTCATTTAGAACTTCTGCAGTTGATCCAGGATTAATGGTTTCCACCATCATGTTATCGCTTTTGCCCAATATTTCATCTGAAGTATTTTCTTCATCTGGTTGTGATGATTTATTCTCTATGATTTCTGTAGTCTCTGAGTCAGCAGCAATATTGCTTTTCTGTAAAGTTACTGTCTCCCCTGATGAAACAACGTCATCTAAATCATGATTCTGTAAAGCATGCTCATAAAAATGTTGGTTGTCATCTTCAATCTTTTCTTGTTGGCAGTTCTGACCTCTATCAGTTCCATTGTTCTTTTCTGCTACTGCTTGCTCGTACAGTTCTATCAGTTTGTTATTGTCCTCAATTAGGACTTTAAGCTTCATCCTCAACTCATCGTTTTCCTTAGACAAGGAAATTGCAGTTTCATGAGCTTCTGCTTCTCTTTGGCTGGCTGCTGCTATAGCATCAACAATAGTTGTTAGCTCCGTCTGATCACTGACAGCAATAGTAGGCGTCTGATCATTTGCAACTGAAGACGGCTCAATTTGACCCTTCTTCGATTCTTCCATCAGAGCTGCTTTAGATGATCTCTCAAATTCTAGCTCTTTTTCCAAATCATTTAATTGCCTGTAAGGACAGTGCAAAGAAATTCAAGATTAAAATTTAGAACTTTGATCCCTGAATACTGGAACTATCTTGTCGGACCCAGAAAAAACCACATTGAATTAACTGAATTCATCATTTAATCCTCAGCTTGGATGTCGAGCACATAGTAGGTTTAAATTCTCAATATCAACAGTTTTATGAAAGCAGTTTATGCCTTTTTAAGGGAATCCATCAACTATGAACTTGAGAGACTAAAGCAATTAGAACGAAGAGATGACAGAGAAAGATGAGAAACACTGACCTTTCCAATTTTTCCTTCTCATCAACACAAAAAGCAAGTTGTCTATGGAGTGCATCCAGTTCTGCTTGGTTTTGAATAGCCTGAAAGATAAAACTTGTCTTGTTAGCAGGTTACAGTGAGTAACCTATAAAATAACCACTAAACTCATTTGCACTATTTCAAGCTCATATTCACGGTTAAAAGATGTATTACCTGAACTCGGAGGAACTCATTCTCTTCGTTGATTGATGTACGCCAAGGTGAAGCCGGCTAGTGTAGTAGAAATTGTCAAAGAAAGCAAATAATTCAGTATGGCCAAAAAAAAAAAAATGCAGAATGATCTCCAACATCAGATCCAAAACTTTGTTTTCACTTGCAATAGAAACATGAGGAAAAAAAATTCAAAAATAAGATTAAAAGATAACCCTACTTCTATTAAAGTTAAATAAATACGACAGTTTCAATTTGATAGACAAGTGTAATGACTGAGAAAATGTAAATATTACAATAACTATTCTTAAGATTATATGTCAAACCTGAGATGACGCTAGTAGATTCAGGTCATTCTCAATATGCATACCAAGCCCAGAACTTTCCTTCTGCAACACAAATAGACAATAAAATACAGTTTATCAATGACAAGCTCCTTCCGGAACCAATAAAAATGAGTTCCTGCATTAAAATCCTTATGGAGTTTGGAGGACAACCTGAACTGGTGCAGGATCTGCTTCATGCATAAGTTTCCAATCAAGTGCTTCTAGAAGCTGTACATCCAAGAGAGAACCATTAGGCACAACATTGCTAACAACTTTGGTATTTGACAGAAAGATCCCAGACATGCTGATAAAAAATAAACTGAGGATGCAGTGTGCTTTCTTCGGAAATGAAAGTTGGTGTTGTATGACTAAAGGATCAGTTGTGAATACCCAAAAAAAAAGAACAAAAAGATTTGGAAAATCATGCCTGTTCTCAGATTTGAGAAAGCACATTGCCTAATTGGATTCTCTAGAATGTAAAAAGAGAAATCAAGAAAACATGGAAGAGGAAGCAGCCAGCTCTAACCTTATTTTGTAGCATCATGATCTGTTCATTCATTCTTTCTCGCTCACCTTCCTCATAAAATGACTTCAATCTTCATTAGCACCGAATAAGATTATCAAACTAGTGAAGTAGCAAGACATGGATAACTAAAAGCATTTTGCTTCTCAATGACTAGTATAATCAAAACTAGAATTTATCTCCAAGATTCAGACAAAGAAAGGAACCACGTCGGAGGAGTGAATGTGCACTCTAAATAACTAAAAGAGAATTGAAATAACATGCCTTCTGATCTCTTCTTTTAGCCGTAGATTCTCCATCGCAAATCTTGTAACTTCTTGGTTACGATCAACCTGATTCCGTAGGACCTCTAGTTCCTTCAACTGCTCCTCTTTCTCCTTTAGCAAGTGAATCTCAGCAGATATCTTTCCTGAAGCAACTGATTCGAGCCTTTTTATAGCAGCTTCTCGAAACCTTAGTCTCATCTTTAAACCTTGTATCTCATCTTCCCTTTGTTTGGCCTGGATTAGACACAACATTGCAAATTAGTTTATATGTGAAATTCAGATCATGTTGTGTCTATTTTATTTCCATCTACTTTTGAAAGCATACATCCTAACCAATTTAGCACAGTGGAACATTGACATCAGAAGATCCTCACAGCTTGATTGGGTGCAAGAAAGGGATTCCAGATAATCAGTTACACTTTGAACATCCCTAAACGCTGGGTAGGACAGATTTGTCCATCAACTCCTAAATTGTGTTTATGGTTTCCAGAGTTCTAAATTATGTTTATTGGAACCCTATGGCCTCATTGTGACTTACCAGGTAGGACATATTTGTCGAAAAACTCCTAATAGCGTATAAGGTTTCCAGAATTCTGGATTATGTTTACTGGAACCCTCTGGCCTAATTCGTAAGACTTACCAACAACTATGCATATACAACAATGCCAAGTCAAGTAACTGAATTGAAAACCTCCATAGAACATACCAGCTGCATTGCTGCCTGATTTTCAGCAGTTAATGCTTGTAGTGCAATGTCTTTATCCTTTTCCCTTCTAAAAGCCCCAACAAGGGCAACTTCGTAGTCTTTCTTCTGAAATTACAAGAAACTTTACTTTCAGACCAATCATAGAGCAGATGTTTCTCCTCATTGCCAACTTAAGATAAACCTACCTTTGACATCCGTTTATCTACTGTAAGTGGACTAGATAATCCATGAAGCCCTTCCCATTTAACAGATGTAGGCGATCCTGGAAAAGCAACTGTCCAAGCATCATTTTCATGGTTTTCAACTCCTCCATCAGCCATACTCCGAAGACGAGCTACTTCTTTCTGAGAGGTAAAGAAAAATAATTAGGCGCATCCAACATTTAGAATTACGGTCATTTAAGAGTACAGGTAATCGAAAACACTTCTACAAAATTTTCACCATATAAGAAACTCAAATCTGAATTTTGAAGCAGGGAACGGGAGAAATAATTGCGAACTTATTTTAACGTCCAAGATACATATTGGATCAAAGGAAGAAGTTTACAAAGGTTGTTCAAGGGTTCTGCCTATGTGATGTAGATCTCATTATATCACTAAAACCCTTCAGTGGCATAAAAACAACTAGCATGTCACACATGAGCACATTTCACAGGATGTATGAGATGTGCACAAGATCATATTTATATTTTTGGCACTTGCTGTCATTTATCAATCAATTAAACTTCTCCCTGTTTGTCATTTGTCCATCAAACTTCTCTCAGGATTTGTACAAAAATACAGAGGTATTGAATTCCCTTTCTTTTTGAAGGAGGTTTTTCTGTCTTTATCAATCAATTAAACTTCTCCCTGTTTGTCATTTGTCCATCAAACTTCTCTCAGGATTTGTACAAAAATACAGAGGTATTGAATTCCCTTTCTTTTTGCAGGAGGTTTTTCTGTCTTTTCTGGCTGATGTGGAGTGTAATCCCATAAGTGGGGTCTGGGGAGGGTAGTACGCAAACCTTACCCCTACATTTGTGGGGTAGACAGTTTGTTTCCGATAAACCCTCGGTTTGACAGACAAGAAAAGAATTTGAACAATGGTAGCAGAAAATATGACAGAAAAATAGCAAGATACAAAGAAATGAAGCAACAGAAATAATACACATAGAAGATGTGGATGGATTTCAAGTAAAAAGAATACCTTTAGATTTTGAATCTGTATCCTCATTGCAAGAACGTCTCCAGAAGCATCTTCATTTACAAAAGCCTGGAAAAGTAAATGATCATCAGGGCATAAGGAAAATTGCTCAACCTTTTATTAGAATATAGGAAAGTAAGAATTGAAAACACATATCTTTATGAATATTGTACAAAAATAAGATTCTTGAAAACTTCTATGCACAGAGAAATGAGAAAATAAATGCATAATATACACATCAGATAAAGTGGCATATCCAGATTACTACAGCATTAACTTTCAAATATTTTGTTGCTAATAGTAGCCTGATTATTTAAACTCTTAGTTGAGTTCACAGAAAAAGGACTTTGAAAGCAGCTTAGTAGGTGATCACGTGATTTGCTAGTTGAATGACTATAAGAAAGCCACTAGTGTCCAAGAGTAACATACATGATTTTTGATGAATTTGGCACGTTGAGCAAACTTCAATGTGCTTAGAGTCTCCAATGAACAACTGCAAGAGTTCAATCATGTGTTATACAATACAGAATCACTTGCTTCAAAATAACAGCAGTTGTAAGGGTTTTGATCTTAAGGCCATTAAATTGAGATACATATGGTGACCAGTAAAAATTGCATACCAGCTGGAAGGACTAATATTTGCAATTATACATGTTTTTGCATTTCCTCCCAATGAATCCTGAAAGAAGGAAGAAATACAATGTCAAATCCAAAGACCATTTTCATAATGCCGTTATTAATAATCAGTGCAGAGCAACAGGTCAAAACCAGAAACTAAAATATCCGAGTGTATAACCGTAAGAAGACTATATTAGAGCTCCTCATTACAAAACACATTCAAAATGCGACTATACTAGTGCATTTCACAAGAGATTCTGGATGCCTTCAGAGAAAACAATTTTGAAAACTAAGATACACCTATATTCACCTGGAGCAGAAATGTGAGCTTTGAATCTCGGTAGGGAACATGGTGTGATTTCCCATTAGATATGCTAACCAGGTTCATGATCACTAAGCTGCACATAAAGAATCAGATGAGTATTGTACTTGTAGAAAGACAAGAATAGAAGTCTAGAACAGAATAATTATAAAGGAATAAGGACGAAATATAATTACCCCAACGTCGAAAGAGATTTGTTGATGTTAGTAGCTTCCTTCAAACGTTCACCTTCAGCTCCTGAGCTTTTCTGCCTGTGATTTAACAATCGCCGTTAGAAGAAAACTTCAGTATAAGATATCTTCTCATTTTTGCATAATTATTCTCCTTTACCTTTCAGAGCCTGCCAAATCAACAAGGTTAAAACGAGCAAATCTGTGGTGAGTTACTCCTTGAGATTCCCACTGCAAACAGGTTATGTGTAAATTTATGTACCAGTATTGAGGGGATAAGGTACGAAAAGACTAAATCTGAAGTCTGAAGAAATAGAACTTACTTTGCTCTCTATCACACATGTAAATACACTGTGTGAACGGCTACTAGCACGATTCATGTTGGTGGCAGCTACCTTTCTGTTTGCAGCACCCTGTTATGCAAAGAACATTACGATCATCGTAACCATAACTAACGAGAAATTTGTGCATTTAATTTTGTGAGCAATTATTTTAACTTAGCTTTCATTTTCTTTATGATCTCCATTTAAAATTAATAACTGGAAGGTTAGTATAAGGGTGTGTCATATTAATGGTGGTATCAAAAGACAATCTGGTCAACACTGCGATAACTTTGGATCAAGTTTGGCTACATTTATATGCAGTTCTGATTACAAGGAAGTTAGTGCTGAATGCTTCGATCCAAAAAGTACAAGGTTCCAAACTAGAGAACTCTGTATGCACTTTTTTTACCTTATCATTTATATATTTATTTATTTATCGATAAATTTTAAGGAAAAGACTAGAAAGACAGAAGAAGAAAATGCTGCACAATTTGAGTTGTAGCATTCAAGTATATCCCACATACCCTATTGCTTCTATTATCAGTGTCCTAGATGGACTTCCACAGGAATTAGTAGACTAACCTAAACTCGCAGTAACAGATCAAGAAAACAAGGTCTAAACCAGATATGATCTACTTCATAGAATCCCAGGGAACAATAAGAACCTCTCATTGCTATTGGATTTGAATATCCACTGAAAAGATGGGTTAGATCTGGAACAATGATCTTGAGGACACCCCTTTAACTTTTCATCTCCAGCAATCCCACTTGCTAGTAATAAACAAAAGATACAACTTGCCAACTCTCTCTCTCTTCATGTCAAATATGTGCATACTTAGGAAACATAATGATTAGTGGAAGTAACAACATGAACACTTGAACTGATTATTAGTTATTGGTATTCTTTATCAGTTCTGAGGAACTCATATTTAGATCTCCAAAATCTTCAGCAAATGCCATGCTCCAATGTGCATGTGGACTTGTATATTCACCTCAAGAACTATCAACTTCATTTCCTCAGTCTTTAACTTAAGTGAAGTTTACACCAGAGAGATTTACAAGCAATAATGATAATTGATTCTCAGGAGTGAGAATATACCTGAAGAAGTTGTTGCATCACATCTCGAGCACTCGTAACTTCTACTTCAGTGAGATCTTCTACATGAATCCCCTTTTTAGTATCTTCTCTTAGCTGTAGAGTACAAGCAAAATCTTAAGTTGTCATCTCCCATTTGAGTAATGCATTTTGCAAATATTCATTTTAGCTAAAGCAAATTGCACACATTCGCTTCAGTTCAAGGAATTTGTTGGCTGCATTTAGAAATGACGAATGTAAATATTATACTAGTTGGATGTTGCAAGCCAGAACAGATTCCTTAAGCACACATTAGTCCTCATTTGATGTAATGCACCACAATGGTACCTAATTGGACCTTACTGGAACAGGATAGTGAGCAATTTGGACTGATCCTTGTGCTCGCTAATTCCAAGGTCCTCAGGAAAAGATAGGATGCTATTTAATTGTTAAAAATGACGAACAATATCTGGAAAGAGTATAATTAACAGTAGAAAACAGTATATAACTCCCAGAGGAAGAAATAAAATTCATGTTTATTTGGACAAGACTTCGATCAATTAACAAATTAGACAAAATGTTAGCATTCGTGACCATTACCTGCAAGTTCACCGAGGAAGGATTCAAAAGATCGAGAATCTGTTCATTGTATATTTCTAAGAAAGAGCATCTACAAGTGAACTTTATATTTTCCTCCCTGCGTGCCTCTCTTTCCTGTGACCAAAAGAAGAAATAACCAAACTTGAAATTGAAACATAAGCTCAACCTTAAAAGTTAAAGTTTGATCACTCTCTTATTCCAATTAAGAAAATATTACATTAAAATTGAAGCCAAGAAGAAATCTAAAGTACATCTATATTACACAAACTAACATACATATACAGGGACTTTATTACAAAAAAAAGGAAGAGAAAACAAAGAAACGGACAGCTAGAAGTTGGACTTATATTTGTTCCACACATATCCATATCCAATACTTATACCCAACACTGTGACACTGAAGCAGATCAATAACACATTTTAAATATTTTCCATATTAAAGGAACATGGGCAATAATTTGATATAGTTTCAAACAAAGTCATCTGTGGTTCTGGTCCACAATGTCAAGAAGTATATAAAATTTTGATAAAATAATAATCATTTATTCCTAATGCAACATCCATACCTTTTGAATTCTTGAAAACAAGTACTCAAACACTCTAGGTGTCATCCCACAATTTACACTATGTCTTCGGGTGCCTCCTTCAATATCTCCAAGCATGGTGTGTGTTTTTCCACTTCCAGTCTACAAAGAGAGACATAGAGTTGCTAACTATAAAACCAGTACAAAGTTCAAATCTTTTTACATTCCAACGTGAAAATTGGACAGTACTGTTGAAAGCAGATATTTGAGATCTTAAGCCATGTAACTGAGCAACATACTTGGCCATAGGCAAACACACAACTATTGTAGCCTCCCATGCAATTGTCCACCATTGGTACTCCAGCAGCTTTAAAGAGCATCTCCTGTTAACCTAAAGAAATGAAAACAGACCACACCAAAGATACATGACAAATGAAAGACAATAGCCAAGTAAAGCAAACCTGAGTGACATTCTCATCAGCAACCATATCAAATGTAAAACGTGATTCTGGGTGCCCTATCCAAGTGATTGTCTGAGAGCTTTCCTGTCTTACACATTTACCATGCCCTTGTAAAGATATCTCAGAGCTACTCAAGGGGCGTATTCTTATAATAACCTGCATAAATCAGTCAAACAGAAAAAACCAACCTCATAAGTAATTTAAGTTCTATCATGATTCATAAGATAAAACCAAAAACTACCATATATTCGACCAGGGAGATGTTTATCAACTCAGTGTACTTCAACTTACTTGGTTTTCTAAAACACCAATACAATCAACTTTCATTTCACTGTGAATTTCTGGACTATATCTGAGAACATTTTGCTTTTTAAACATCCGGTTCCAAATTGAATCGTTTTTTGAGGGAAACAACTTAGAAAGCCTCCAAATTTCTGAAACTACAATACCTCAATACTAAAACAAAATTCAAAAACGTTCACTTAATCAGTAGAACATAAACAGTTAGATGCTCACTCATTCAACAAATATAACCAAATTCTCCCTATTTTCTCGAAGAGCAAATACTACTACTCACTTTGTACTATTTTGTATGTTAAAAAGTCCAAATTTCTCATATAGATTGTCATCCTTTGTAAATTACCTGAACATTATGATCCTTCCAGAACGAAGGATCTTCACGGAACTCGAAACTCCGGCTAGATTCCACCACATCCTTGTTCTCGGAGAACTCAATCCTGTTATCCTTAGCAGCTGATTTGAAAAACCTGAGATTAGGAGTGCTCTTCACCGACGACATCGTCACCGTCTCCGTATCCATCGGAGTTGCTGCAGATTGATCCAATGACCCAAATCTCGACTTAACAACACTCGGAGGCTCAGAAAATAACGGCATTTTCGCACAATTAGGGTTTCAGAGGAGCTTTAAGGTCCAAAAAAATGGAGATTTTGAGGGTTTGTAGAGGAGCTATGGGAGTGAGGTAGGGGGTGGGGGGGGGGGGG